>JAWWEQ010000010.1:36766896-36786381 GCA_035583055.1 Torymus tubicola
TAATATTTTATTAATAATTTAAATTTGTTTGTTGCAGATGATTTTACTGGGAAAAATTTAAAGGTGTCCTCCCCCCTGAACTATAAAACTACCATAAAATGTAATATTTTGTTACAACTATAATTTTTTAGTAAATTTAACTAGAAAAAAATAGTTTTTATAATTAAAAAATATAGTAACATTAACTATATTATCTTGAAAAAAATATTAAATTATTAAATAGTAAACAAAATTTACTCTTTAATTAGTAGAAAGAGCTAATTTATTTTTATTAAAATTACTGTATATTATATCTAATTTGACCATTTTATTTGAACTATAATTAATAGTTATATTTACTATAAAATTATATTTAAAAATATTGAAATATTATTAATTTTCTAATAAAACGTAGTTACTTGGACTAAGTCGTATTTTACTATGCTTTATAGTAACTATTACTAATGATGTTTTTCAGTGTATTTTAAGAAGAGGATTTTTCAAAAACTTTTTCAAATTAAAGCTAAAAATATCAATGACGTATTGGAAATACCATAAAGTGAATTTTTTAAAAGTTTTTATTCTAGAATATAAATAGAGTGAAATTAATGAAAGTGACAATCACACTATGCTATATTATATCCAGAATAATTTAATAACAATATATTTGTCACCGATAAATATTATGATAATATTCAGTATTTTACTTTTTGTAAATAATTAAAAAATTTTAAAATTAACAGGTTTATTTCGTATACAATAGTACTAATTCTATGAAATTTCCATAAAATTATGTAATTCATAGGTTTCTTTCAATAAATATTTTACAAATGGATTACACACATTTACATTGGAACTATAAATTACATATTTTTCATCTAACTTTATAGCTGAAAACAATACTCTGTTTTTATTTGATAACTTGGTATCAAGTTGAAGTGTATTTTTTCCATATTTCAACTAATAGTAATAGTTTTCTGTAGTAGATTGTGTTATTGTTATATATCCATTATTACTAAAAATCCTTTCATTATATATTAATACAAAAATATCTTTACTTCTGTATTAGGGTAATAATATATAATCTAACATGAAACATATTTCGCACTACCGCCATCTGTGTATGGAACGGGGAAAGAAACTTTTCACTTGATAAAGAAACTGCTAAACCAACCAAACTAAGAAAGTGGTAAGAAGGAAGTATGAACATGAGTATATCGTAAGAAAGAAAACTACTTTAGCAAATACAGATAATGGATTAAACCTTATAATTAAACTTTTATTATAAACCAAACTTTTATAAAGTAACTTATTATAGTTATTTCTGAACTTATTTCTTTTCATTCTACATAAGATTGTTTTGTAGGATATGTTTCGTATGTATGATATTTAATAAACTAAAAAATGTATCTATAATCATGTAAGACTTATAAATATTGAAAAACAATATTTATTAATTTATTACGTATCAACTGCGAAAACAACTTTCTGTGATTAATTTTTTGCAGATGAAGTTAAATACTTCATAAATGAGTCCATTGAAAATTTGCTGATGCATGTATAAAGTAATAATTATTGTCTCTATATACTGCGTGTGTCATTCTTGATTGAGATTGTTTAAACATTGCAAACGTAATCTTGTTACGTGATCTTAACAAGTGAGTAATCTTTTTCTGAAATAGTTACCTTATTATCGATATTGATTTAAATTACATTTACGAATTCCTGTACAATAGTCATTTCTTTTGGGATATCAATTCATAATATACCTTCATATCTGAAAAATAAATTGGCTGTAGAATATAGATTTTATTAATGATATGTACAAACAATTTATCTTTCTTCCGCTATATGGATTTAAATTAAATTAAATTTCGTATTATAATATTACTACACTATATATATATTAATATCAACATTAAATTTTTTTTCACACTTCTTATAAGGTGTCTCCAGCGTGCTAGATCTGTGAGGAACTCCCGAAGGCTACCAATATTTCTTTTGTCAAATGATCATTAAGTTCTTATTTACAGTAGGACGAATGTGTACGATGCATATGTAGAAAGAACCATATTGCACGTATAAATTTTATGATTTTTCTTTTTTGTGAAATTAAATTTAAAAATATTGATTTTGATAAAAAGACGAGAATTCAATTTTCAAAATTGTTTTTGTGCGTTAACCCTACTCGAAAAGCAATCAATATAAAACTTGAAATTTTAACGTTTAGTATAGATATATTTGTTTTCCCTTATACTTATCGAGTTTATTAATTCCCTGCAGCATGTCACCATATGTGGGCATATCTTCAAAACTTTTACATCTACTTGAAACTGACGAAATGACTTATTTATCCAGGGATTTTAGTCACAAATAATTATAATTCTGCAAATTTCCATTATTTAGGTAATAAGTAATGTTTTTGCAGAGTAAACATTTATATGCTAGTGTAACTCAATAAAATGTCAAGATTCTTAATAATATTTTTTGAAAACACCGTTAATTAGAACTTTAAAACGAAGGGCATCGGTAAGATGTTACTATACTACAATATTCACAATTTGGCCATTCATGTGCCACTTCTTATTTGAACACAATAACATTTAGAATATGTGTAACCGTACTTTTCAAAATCTGAAATTATGACAAAGTTAACGTTTCAAGGAATTCGTTTCTTTTCTAAAATGCTAGATAGTAATATTTATTGTTAATTTTTACCAAAACAGACCTTTTTAACACCGTTCCGTGTGTATGCCTTAAATATTCTTCAAATGGCAGCAATTAAAAAATTAATTCTCAAAATGTAATCAATTAAAAAAATACAGATTTAACTATAGCACAACTATAATATAGTTTGGTTTAACTTTGCCGTTGGTGTAATCATAAGTTGTCATAATATATTAATATGCAGAAGCAGGCGCATTACTTTTATTTGCAATATAAAGCTTTTAGAACCTTAGGAGTATAAGAAAAAGGGCTGTTTTACATATTCTAGTGTATACGAAACACAATGCTATTCTTATGGGACAAGCGCGCACTTGGGAAAAAATGAGTAACACTGACGAGATCTTATTCTCCAAGCGTTCAAGTGAATATATGGAAAAGTATAGGACTGTGCTCGTTATTAGTTTCTGGTAATTTTTTTCATGGAAATGACAAACTTTTGAGGATATGCCAATATGTCAATTAAATCAGAACTTTTTTTCACTTAACTATTCTCACTTATCATCTACGTTAGCCTTATTAATCATAACTCTATGTTAACAAAAATGTTGATTATGTAACTTTTAATATGTTACACCTACGTACTACTTACATTGAAATGAAAATACTCTAATTAAATGACACATCAATTTCAAAAATAGATAAATTCGAGGTATGCAAAACAATATTTCAGTATCATTCTTACCATCGTAGTGATAACATATTGTGTCAAGCGTACTTAATTTTTATTGAAATTTTCAATTATATTAATTGAAAATGGCTTTATTAACTCAATATTGGGGTCTTGATGGACTTCTTATATTATTTTCTGCTTTTGTTGGTGTTTATCTGTACTTTAATAGAAATTTTAATTATTGGAAAAAACTTGGCGTTAAAGAAGTTCCGCCTACGGCATTCTTTGGAAATATGGCTCCATGTATTCTGGCTAAAAAACCTCTCATTAATTTTTTTCAAGAAGTGTATAAAGCTGGACAAAATGAACCATACATAGGTTACTATGTATTAGATAGACCCCATCTATTGATACGTGATCCAGAATTGATAAAGAGTATTGTAATTAAAGATTTTAATGTGTTTTCAAATAGAAATGCAATATCTCAAAAGGAAGATATTATCGGAAAAATGAATATGTTTGTAGTGAAAAATCCAGAATGGAGATATATTAGACAAAAACTGTCACCTATTTTTACTACTGGAAGATTAAAGAAGATGTTTGAACTAATGCTAGAAATAGATAAAGATTTCGAAGTTTACCTGGAATCGTTAAAATTAGAAGGTAATATTAACAATAAATTTTTTACAATCTTATGTTGAGTAAATACTTTTTTAATAAATACGTTACCATTTATTTTTGGAAGACTGATAATAATAATATAGATGTATTTTAGGTGAAGGACGTGTACTAGAAATTAAAGACGTGTGTGCAAGATTCACAACTGATCTTATTGGATTAACAGCTTACGGAATGAGATTCAATGCATTACTACAACCTGAAGCTTTATTACGTAAAGTTGGAAAAGATATATTTAGTCGGACATACAAGCGTTATATTGAATTGTTTTCAACATTATTGATGCCGTTGTTTGTTAAGATGTTTGGATTTCATGTATTTGGTAAAGGTGCATCAAATTTTCTTAGAACAGTTTTTTGGGAAGCAATAGATGAAAGATTACAGTCTGGTGGAAAGAGAGGAGATTTAATTGATCTATTAGTAGATATAAAAAAAGAACAGGAAAATGACTCCTCAAGTAACATTCAAAGTAAGTTAAAAATTGTTAGAAATTATATTGTTTTGTGCTTTAATAATATTGTACTGTCTTTAATTGTTAGAGGTATAATTTATCTTTCGTAATATTTATTTATTTAATATTTAAGAATTGGAAGGTGACGCATTAGTAGCACAAGCAGCCGTTTTTTTTACTGGTGGATTCGAAACTTCGTCTTCAACAATGTCATTTGCTCTATACGAATTAGCCAAAAATAAAGAAGTACAAGACAAACTAAGAACAGAAATAATGGAAGCATTAAATACAAGTGATGGCAAAGTATCATACGACATGGTATATAATATTATTATTATAATTTTAATTTCTTTCAGCAGGATTGCACTCCTTCTCTATAGAAAAAAATGTTTTGTTTATTTACTATCTTAAGTAATCTATGTAATTTTAGATTATGTCTTCTTTGCCATATTTAGATATGGTAGTTGCAGAAACTCTAAGAATGTATCCCATTCTTCCATTTTTGGACCGAAAAGCAGAAACAGATTATCAACTTCCTGGTACAAAACTCAGCATACAATCAGGCACTCCTGTCATAATTCCAATGCATGCAATACACATGGATTCGAATTACTTTCCAAAACCACAAGTTTTTGATCCCGAAAGGTTTACAGCTGAAAATAAACGTAACATTAAACCAAATACTTACTTTCCATTTGGCGATGGACCTAGAATTTGCATTGGTAAAAATTTATCTTGAAATTCATATTTTTATCTCTAAATTTAGATATGAATACAATATTTATGTCAACCATATGTATGTAAATTTTCAGGAATGAGACTTGGACTTTTGCAGACAAAATTAGGATTGATACATTTATTATCAAAGTTTGAATTTTCACCTTGTTCGGAAACCTTAATACCAATGGAATTTGATTGTCTCAGTATATTGACTAGCTCAAGTAGTGAGATAAAACTCAATTTGAAAAAAATTGTTTATAATGAATAACAATACTGTTTATAATGTATAATAATAAGTATTTTGCTTTAAAATAATTTTAATTCTTAACTGCATATGTTTTAATTTAAATCTAATGCATATTTGTTATGTTTTTTTTTTACAAATACAAGCGGTAAAATGTAATATTTATTTGGTATCTAGAAACAAATTATGTTTTATACTTTTTATGAGATTAAAAACATGATCAATTTATAAGGTTGAAAAATTAAACGATACATGGTTTGATTTTTAAACATTTTTATTACTAAAAAAACATTTGTAACGAACACACATGGACAAATCAAGAATCAAACTAAATTGTATGGGTTAGGTAATTTTCTACCCATATACCTCTAAAAGGTTACAATATTTCGATTATCATTTTTTGCTGTGGTATACAGGATATTTACGGATATTAGATATTTGCAATTTCACGGTTCGTACAACTGTCAGATTTCGTCTTCAGTTTATCAGCATTGGAAATTCACATACCATCTTGAAAATTTTCACGAAGTAGCAATCCTTCAGAGATATTATTTTTCTCCTATATATATCATCACTACGCAGAATAGCGAGTCAATACTTTAATTACCGTACTCTTTTTCCTTGCGAACCCATACAGACTTCGTGCTATTGTAAATATGAAACATTTTTCTATAAAAATTATTAAACACGTGAGAATAAAAATATTAAAAATTATTCCTTTTGTTATTTATACCTAAAATGTATTGCTATACAGATAATTTATGAAGTTCCACGGTATTGTTTCAGAGATATGTGATTCAAAGAAATATTCTGAGAAGTTATTTCTCACGGATTAATAATTTGAAATAGCTCGAAACAGAGGCTTCGCAAGATAAACCTTGCAACATGATATTATATGCGATATCTGCGGATACAACTTTGTATACGGTTGAATACGTAACGAAATCCTCGCTCACTACTTTTACAAAAGATCATTGCGAATGTCAAACTCATTTACATAACGTTTTGAATCGTTGTAAAATAGTTTTTAATACAGAATTTTGTCGCGCTTTGAACTCCGAACATCACAAGAACTATTGTTCATATTTTTATTATTTTTAGTTTATTTGATGATTTTGCCTTCGAATGAGTATAACTAAGTGAATTGTCAAATTAAATGGAAGCGATGACATACAAAAGATCGTCCAGGATAATGTTCCATTGTGTTAATAACTGCTAATGCAATTCCGTCATTAATACTCTTACAATACACAAAAAATATTTAGTTAATTGTCGTATATCATGTTTTCGATGTCCATTGAGCATTTCTAAAGCTTGTCCATGCTTGCCACGCGTACAAAAGCGATTTATGGCAATCACAATGATATCTTATTCACTTCTGTAATTTGTAGTTGTTTTTTGTACGGATAATCTTCTGCTCTTTTTGTAACTATTGTCAGCATCTCAAAATAAATATAACATGTTTTTAGCTGGTTGCAAAGAATTAGTTCAAGATAAGTATTTTCCAATATTTATATGTACACTATTTTAAATCGAATTTCATATCTTCATTGTAATATTAGAAATTGACGTAATAGCGGCGCATATTAAAAAAACCTTATTTTAACATACTTCATTTTTCTTGCAAATACAAACACAACGGCATTGTAACTAAAACTTTTTTTCAAAAATCAAACTCAAAATGTTTATAATAACTTTATTTTGATGACTTTGTTATCTTGATTAATCCAATTGGAAAGTTGACACCAAAAGCGATTTGCGTTAGACGCATAGATTAAGAAATTTCTTTAGTACATACACAATTTAATTTTAAAATTTCGACTAAACTATGCTTGCAGAGATGTATGAAAACGATCATCTCTACAAACCAATTCAATTTTCACTAGACGTTCGATAACATCGTTCGTATACAAAAGCTTATTAAATACAAAAACTATTGATCGACTTCTCATTGTGCGCCTCGTTAATTTTTCCATTGGTTTATATATAATGAAATAATATTTTAAATAATTGATAATTTGAAGTAATAACGTAGTTTGGTCCATTGACTTGCGTTAAAAAATGATTTACTGAGTGTAAATATGTATACAAAGTTACCAAATATAAAGGGCCTAAGTCAATGATTCAATCAAACGTAGAAGCTTGCTTATAGCACTTTTCACTCTGAAAACAGGAAACATACATTCAGGGGCAAAAAGGTTTTTCCATCAATCATACTTCTCTAACCATACGTACGCGCTCTTTCATATTGATTCTATTTGTCCTTTCCTCGTTTATTTAGTTAATTACTAGTGTCACGATTTATCAACGTTATCGCTACACTCACGTGCTTGCCTTGCAAACAACTAACTATACAAACTCTAGTGTGTAGGTATATTTATTTACTTTTACGTTTTTTTCGTTATGTTTCGGTATGTATGTGTGAAATTCACGTTGGTATATGTATATGTAAATATATAGTTACACGATGAGAATAGCAATTACAATCATAGGTAGCGACAGTAGTAATAAAAGTAAAAATAGTATGAAAAATTATCATTATTGTTTCCCATCACTTATTGTTTTATTTCGCTCATCGCACATTTATTGCCTCTAAATTCTCCTTGCAAAATATTTTAGGGACACTTGCTAGAATTGAGCGATAGTCATGGTTTTAATTTAATGCAAGGTTTTAATGCATCTTAAAGACACTTTTCCAGCAAATTGTTTCTTTAGAGACAGATTGTTTTGCGATTAAGTAGTACAAAGTTTTTTTTCTCTCGTGGTTTCCTCATTTATCAACTACTTGGAATCGTGACATTTTTCGAAAGATGTAAAGGATGAAAGTATGTACGATGAGTACTTGCTACAGTCAGAGCGATTGATATTGTTACAGTTTCACTAAAAATACATTATTTATTACATAATAAAGTATAAAAGATCTTTTTTTATTTTCTCATAAAATCGTTTCGAATAGTATCTTAATCTTTACTTCAACAGTTCTATTTAAGATAGAAATAGTGAGGCTAGAATTGATTTCTTATGTTCTTGATTTCAATCACACGTTAAATGTGAAATTCAGTTTAAGATTGAAATTATTGCTGACCTGCTTTCGCCGACTAATAGAAAATTTGATAATTAGAAAAATTGTCGTTATTAGTGTACCATCACGATGTAGTATGATATGCATTTTACAATGATTGTAATTTAACCCTTTACGACATACGTTTTTTAAGAAACCATGCTGTTTTTCAGAATTAGTTAATTTATATAAACAAATTGACAAAAATTATAAACAATTTATACATGAACTATAGTTTTCGAACACGTGAAAATTATAAAATTATAAATAAGTCTCATTAATTTAAATAAAAATTACTAAATCGCACAAAAGTGTTTTAAAAAAAGTAGCATATGGGTATCTTACTATGCCACAAAGGATTAAGTCGTTAAACATAATATCGAGTACATTGCTTTATGAAAATTAAAAATTTTCAGAATATTATTGCTCTAACTGCAATGTTAATTAATAAACACAGCATCCAGTTGCCAAAATTAATAAGTCCGGGCATTATATTTTCTACTCTTACTTATAAGTAAAAGTATGAAATGTTTATATTTTAATATATTGACTTTCTCATTCACATATGAAATATATTTTAATCGTTATTTTATTGGTAATATTTGACTTACAGGGCTTGGAAACATTTTTCTTGCCTGTTTATATACTTTTAAACATTTTAATTTGTTTTCAAAAGTTTTAGATTGAAAGCTATTTCTCAATGATCTTTTAATCAATGTTTTCATCGTACACGCGGTTGATTTCTTTATTTAATATCTTGTTTCAAAAATAAGACGATTTACAAAGATTTTTCGTTTTGCCCAAAGCCTTTATAATTTAGTTTAGAAAAAGTTGTTTTTTGTTCTCGCAAACATTTCTGAATTTTCATTCTTCAGAATATTAATTGAAAAGAGAAAAATAATAGGTTACAACTGATGAAAAACACAGTTACAACATAGAGTTCTGTGAAAGTTTAAAATGTATTTCGAGGGATGCTTCTAGCACTGGTAATTTCATTTTTTTCAGGAACGACTAGAACTTGCCAAATAATGTTCTAAATTTAGATATTTATATTAATTTAGATATTTTTAAACCGCATATTCTTTGGGTTCTTTAAAGGAAGATGATGGAAAAAGCTACACTTATGAAATCGTTTCGGACGGGTAGAACAGAAGTTGCTTTAATCGTCCAATGTAAGCTAATTTACATTATTTTCCATTTTTCTTTTTCAACAGTTTTTTCATTCTCGAGTAACTTTATATATAGCTTTATTCATCGTCTTCACTTGAGTCGGTAGTACAACACCTTTTAAGCAAACAAAGATCAAGATTATTGATGAAGTATATATATGCATATAATACAGCCATTACCAGCGGCTGTAATTGATTCTCTAAAGGGATGTTTCTTTGTTTTAATCTACATCCTTAGTTACGCAACGTTTGTAAAATTTTTTTTGTTAGAGACAACATGAATTTGCAATGACTACGATTCACTGCCGCTGCAGCAGCACGAAACTATCCTCTATACATTTACACTTACAAATGATCTGCTTGGGACGATTGGCGCTTGTTTTTCTGTTTTCTCTTACCTGGAATGTATGACTTGTAAGATGCAACGACCGATGGAACAGTGACATTTTATTAACTATTAAATGACGCAGTTTCTAAGATGTACAAGATCACATGTTAGTTAAACAATAATTATAATTTTCATAATTTTTATTATATTAGTACGTTATACTTGTTATACTCGTATGTATAAAAACACATTATCACTTCATATTTTTTCCAATTTATGTATTCCATCAATGTTTTCACACACGTCTCTAATTTTTTGCAGTTTACCTTTCATGTTATTATGGAAATTTCTTCAACATTTTACTAATTCATATTTACATATAAGCCTTGCACAAATACTTATACCCATCCTCAAAATTATCCAAATTCGTCACACGTAAGTGCCTAATCCTTTGTTTGATGATTATACTTGAAAGCAATGCAGAATATAAAGAATTCATTGCGTTTATATTTAACACATTATTTTTTAATAAATATAAATAAGAATTTTATGGATGAATTTTATTTCAAACTAAGAAATAGTCATGAATGTATTAAAATAAAAAGAACATATATATATATATTTGTAATCCAACTTGACTCTAGTATACCATACATTTTGCTAAGCCCTATATATATATGTTTTATATATTACTCTTTGAACTACTATATTTTTACATACCGCGATTCATCGGTCGAATAAGCTTTGATTTATAAAATGAAGTTTTGTTTCAAGTTTAAATAATACTAGAAAATGATGAATGCTTAAATTGTTTTGTATCCTTCAAATGCTGATTCTTAAATAATTTCAAACTAGATTAGAATTTGATTTACAATCGAACCTGATTAGTCTATAATGAAGAAAATAAATAATTCAATTGGAAATAGTAAATGCTTTTCTCCAAGGAAATACGATAGCAAATATTGTTCCTGATGATTATGGACAGCTATCAATGAAAAGTCCGCCATAAATGTCTATGTCCAAACTGTCCCTTCGTTGAAATGCTCCTTTCATAGATTACAAAATTGCTTATTCGCTCGATCCATTCGCATTCTCGTTATCATTTTTAATCATTTATATTTTTATTCGTGGCAGTTTAAGAGCTAGCTTCCGTGTATCCGAACAGTAATACTGCTGCGGATATCTTACCTATTTACTTACAGATCCATATCAACGACAACAAATCTTCTCCTAGGCACGCACTCAAGGAAGCAACATACTTGTTCTTTCTCTCACACTTTTTCTCTGTTACACTCTACAATAATCATCACCTATATATCTTCATCGAACAATCTAATTCTTATGAAAATTTTGCTGCATATATGCGAGGAAGTATCGTACTAATACGTGCAAATCGTGACTGAAGTCATAGTTATCCACAGCTTGTTGAAAAGCCAGCGAGGCCAGTCAGTTGGAAAACAACAACATCGGTGAGGACTGCTGGTTTCGACGTATAGAAAGAAATTAACGTACAATAGGCGATCTTCGTAAGGAAAGTTTTGCTCTTCGTTTATAGTATGATAAGCTGAGATTTATGAGTCGAAGGTTAATTTCTGAATCGTGACAAACACACAAGCGCCACCGTAAAAAATTCCAAATTTATTCATTATCAGTTGATGAAGGGTGAAACAACAGCTTTGGTTTAGGAATATTTTGTTAACGGTTCAAAGGATTGATGGGATAGTGATATCTTGTATTACTGCTTCAAAGATAATTACAACGTTATGTACAAGACACATTTTTTTTTTCAAATCAATAGCTGTCATAACATGTATATCTAATAAAGATAATTCTGGATTTTTTTGGGTTGTCAGCGTTCTTTTAGAGTTGTCAGTTAATGCTCGCGTTCTAATGCTTCGTTATTTAAATTCATTTATAATATATTATATATACTTTTTATTTATATATATTTATTTATATATTCATTAATTTATTTATACGCTTGTTATTCTTTAATCGCTTTCATAATTTTCTATAAAGACGGCACAAAGCTGAACGGCTAGTGGTAAATACAAGTATTTTACAAATATGTTATGCGTTTCAGAGAGTTCGTCGTGAATCTGAGGATACTCCGCGTTCGTCTCCTTCTCCCCCTGCTTTCTTAGTCGCGCATGTAGCCTCAATTTCCATACGTTTTTGTTATTTTTTTATTTTTTATTTTTTTTGAGAGATGCGAGATAATAAACAGCAATGATATGCATCGTCGATGAGTGAAGGATGACATGCGATTTTTTCTACGATTATACCTCCTTACAAAGTATTTCAAGTATTGTCAAGTACGATTCTAGTTTCCCTGGTGAAACGAGAAATTTTATATATTTTTTTTTCGTTTTTTATTTTTTTACTACTGTAGTTACAAAAATCGTCGCTTGTACTGGAAACATTGTTAGAATTCGAATTTTGGACCAGAAATTCTTGTTACAAATCATCGTGTATCTATTTCGTTTCGGAATGGTCGTGATTCGAAGAACGGTGTAAACATCATTGTGAAATGGACAAATGGTAAGTCGACTTGACATTTTCACAAATAGTTGCATTGTTTACACCGTCAACCTTTTCACGTTGTGCAACGAAAAGTACAGAACTTTAGAATCATCGAAGTCTGAAGTAGCGCAAGTCAAGAGCAGAGCCGACGCGCACTCCTATAATATTAGTTCGTTTCTTGGAGAGTATACCGGAGTATATATTTATATAATATAGAGAAAGTCAGTCTAAAAGCAACGCATTCTCTGAAACGGTTGATGTGCTTGCGGCGTATCAGCGCTAATCCCTGTACGGAACCTTGCGAACGGTATTACGTCTCATTTTCTCGCCAGTTCCGCGCGGCGTAGGTAAAAAAAAAATTACTCCCGTCATTTACGCAGAGATCGCATTATACAGAAAACGTTCGCACTAAAAAGTTGGAACAGTCAATACCGTAGAATTTCGCGTGTACTAATAGCAATATGATTAATCGTGTATGAACAAATGCGATAAAAACCTGGTAAAAATCGAACAACTCGCGACAAATAACCGCATTTTTCTTTTCTTCTTTCACGCTTTTTTTTGTTAAATCTGGTAAATGATTGACTTTGTGCTGTGTTTATACCGATTCTTCTGTATTTATTAGCTACGAGGGCAGGTTAAAAATACACGTAGAAAAAGACAACAGTATTGTACAATAAAAGCAGTGTAAAAGTAAAACTGTCGTATATCCCCACGGCGGAAACAACGATCGTCGCGTTTACTGATCCTAGAGATCATTCCAACGATTCTAAAAATCGCTTGTTGTCGCATTGCTGCGCACTCACGCGACGAAACGGATGTTGCGAATCGCTGCGACTTGCAAAGCTTTAAACCCTACAACATGATTCCTGGTAATTTGATAAAATATTTCACAAAACGCACATTAAACATATTTTGTTTCTTTCTTTTCATTCAAAGTTATGTGTACGTGTGTCTTTAGGTGTTTTTAATTCTGTGTTCATGTGTATGTGTAATTTTTTTTGTTTTATTATACGCCGTAATCATGCACACGCACTCTCCTTACAATTCTCCCACGCTCGTAAATTACATCTACAATTTGGTTTACTTCTGTAATCTTCCAATCTCTCCTAATAATTTGCCATCCTCGCGTGAGTCTCGTCGTTCGAAGCTTTAATCGCGATTACCACACACTCTCTCTCTCTCTTACTTTCTCCGCTTTTCTTGCCTCCCGCGTTGACAAGTAACTCAATAGATCCGGCATGCCATCCTGCCCTTTTTTCTGTTTCTCTCTCCAATCTTGCTTCAACTACACAGTGATAAAAAGACGTTTCGAAAAAATGTATAGAAGATTCGTGTATAAAGGTAAACAGCGCAAATGTTGCGGCAATACGCGCGCGCAGCGATATGAAATAACGTTTGGAAGATATGTGAGCTCGCAGTAGTATTTTTTTCACCCCATCCTCTCGATCCTTCTTTTTGCCCTCGGTTATATAAACGGAAAAAAATTGGTCGTTAAAAAATATTTTGTTTACGTCCTCCGTTTCTCTCTACCTCTTCTATCTTTTTCCCTCTATCTGTTTCTTTTTTTTTGTCATCGCAATGGCGAATAAACGCGTACGCGCGCGCGCGAAACTAGGACGTTCGTTTCCTGCGAATTTTCTGCTCCTGTGTCTCTTTTTTTTCGTTGTTGCCGCCGCCGTCGTTGTTGTTGCTGGTACTGTTGTCGCAGCGCGCAGGCACGTATGTGCGACATTGTGCGTGGCGAAAAAATGTTTTTTTCTTCTTATGTGCTTCTCATTCTCTCTGTTATGGCTTACGCGACGATACAATCTTCTCTCTTCTTTCTTTATCTTCCTCCCTCCCTGTGCTCGATGACATAGCGACGATTCGAGGTCGACGACGACGACGACGATGACGACGAGAAACGGCGAGATTGGGAACGGTGAGGGCACCACCGCTCTTTTATACACCCTGCGGACTTTGGCCCAGGCCTGCCTCTGAAAATAGACGGTGGAAGAGACTCGTTAGAAGTGGCTTTGACGGAGTTGCATCGATTGAAATGCCGTATACAAAATATAAGGAAAGCATGGGACTTTACAGTAAAATTTAGATTAAAATTCTTAAAATCGAATAAAAGCCTTTACAAAGAAAAATATGTTACTTATAGGAGCAAGCCATTAAGTTTAAGATACTTCTTGTCTGTAAAATTTTTCTGTGAGTACTCAATAAATGAATTTCACACATTTAGTGATTATGTAAAATGTACTTAAAAATATTTTAAATTAAATCTATTCTACGCATATTGTCAACAAGTACATTTGGAATAACCAGTCAATATTTAAAGTCAATTCATTTAAGATTGACATAGAAAAAGATGGCAACAGAACATCTTAAACTTATCGTCTATTTGATTTTTAAATTAATCTCTCAATGAAAAAAAAAAACAAATACTTTATGTAGAACTTGCATATAATGCAATCTCAAGCTAAGAAATAAATTTTTACTAATACGTAACTAAACTCTTTATCTGATTATAACATTGACTTACCCCGGTACTTAGTACACTGAGAGAAGAACTTGTTGCTAGTTAATAAGATATATTAAAAATATACAGAAAAATTTATTTACATTTACTCTTTGTGAACTCTTATTAACTAAGCATATTAACTATTAATATGCACATCATTAATAGTAATATTTTGGAATTTCAGTCAAATGTGAATGTTTTCACATTATAATTTCCTTGTTTCCTCAAAATCAACTATTTTAGTATTAACTGTTACTAAATATATTAACTATAAATAATGCTTCTCTCAGTGTAGTTAGATTTTCTATTTTTGTATAACACCATAATCATATTACCATAAAATTAATGTTAGATTTTTATTTTACGTTTTTGCAAAAAAAAACATTTATTTGATAAATTTAGTTTGAAAGCTTCACTACAAAGAAAAAATAAATAACGACACAATTATTTTTTATATCTCTTATACGAATTGATCATCGAACTGAAAACTTGTTCTATGCAATACAATAACAGATTTCTACATATCCAGTCATGCAAAATATACTCTCTTAGTAAATTACTTTAGTTTGAACATTTGAAATATAATAATATTGGTAAATGACATAATTGCAATTAATCATTGATGCAATATAAAAATTTCGTCGGTTTTGAGTAGAAAGAGAAGACCTTGAAATTCGCTTTTAAAATATGACAACTCATTGGTTTTGATTCTATTAAAAGATTTCTATCTTGTAACGATATTAATCAAATAGTGATAAATCAACTCATACTTGATTAGTGTGACCATACTTTTTCTATGTAAGCGACCAAAATACTGATTGTTTTGAATTTTATACTTTGGCTACTTTGACACAAATGCGTTATTGTCAGAACTCGTTTATCATAGAGACTTACTCGTGAAAATACATGTTGCTTCAACTAATAAATGTATTTCCAGTCTTTTAGATCATAAATACTTTTGAAAAGTATATACATGTTTGCGTACAGCATTCATTTATGAATTAAAATAATTATTGGCAAATCTTATTAATTATTACAGCACACGATGCTGATAAAGACATTACCCATAAAACACCGCGTTGCCAAAAACAATTCTTTAATATCTTTTCTCGCATGTAACGTATCTTCATAACTTTTTAGTAGGAAAAATTAAACAATACCATTTTACGATATAAGAAATTTTTCATAAAATTCCTATCAATTATTTACTTAAACATAGAACTTCCTTAAATTTAATATCAAATAACTTATATTTCAAGAAGAGTGAATGAATAAGCATATTTATTTTCAAATGGACTATGAGTTGTTTTCTTTTTTAACCAGATCTAAACATCCACTTCCTCTCGGAATCGACTTTGAGTTATCCTCTTTTTATTCCAAAACGACGATTTTTGTTAGAAAATTTTATGAATTTTAGAAGGTGAAAAAATAGCTTTAATGAAAGAAGACATAATACTACAAATGAACGCATTGTATTATAGATTTTGGCAGACAAATTACGACTGAATTTATCTTATTTAAGCACTTATTAGCATTCACTTAATTTAACCCTCATCGTAATAAATAACAGTTGACTGCTATTAACTTACCTACACAAACCACTCATCTTTCTGACTTGAAGATATATCGCTGTAACAGAAATAAACATCAGTATTATTGCGCACGAATAAGATGAACTATCTTACTTTAAGCCTTTACACAATAAAACTGAGATCTGAAATTTTTATTGAATTTATTTGTAGTTGAGAAATCGTTTATAATAATAGATTGCATTGTATTTGGTTTCTGACGATCATCAACATTATTTATTAAAGATATATTAAATATTACAAAGAACTTAAAACACACTATTATTAGAAAACTCATAAAAGCCAAGATTATGCTTCGTCTCTTTAATAAAGGACAACTCTGGAGTTAATTTTGCCTTTATATTAACAAAATCTTGCAACTTTATCAAACGCGATGATCATAATGATCTTTCTTTGTAAAATGATAGACCCTAAATATTGAATACCGGAGATAGAGATTGTGGGCTTACCTGTCAGAACCGTGGCTCCTCACTTTGCCTGGCAGTAGAGGCGGACCCGGACCGCGCTGTGCCCGTGCCTGAGGCCCGCAGGGTGCAGCCAGTTTCCCGGCCGGGGTAGTGTCGTCGCCCCCTGGATGCCGCCCATCATCGGGCCCATCTTCAGGTTCGTCATGCCCGCTGGCATGCCCGCCGACGCCCCGTTAGAGCCGTATATCTGTTGCACTGGAACGAGCACGAGGAAACGTCAGTTAGTCTGAAGTGTGTCGTTAATGTCTACCGATATTATGAGTTGTATATATGCGCGTGTTACGGTGGCTGATGCCTGGTTAATTGCTCGCTCGTTCGTACGATCGATGCGAGACCGCAGTATAGGTATGCATTCGCAATGAGATGAGTACGTTTCGAGGGGTTATGTATAGTTCAAGCGTATTATATTGAGTTATGGCTCTGTTAATAAGAATTGTAGCTCTTTAATTTTCAAGATGGAAAAGATATTGACAATGAGAGACGAATTATTAGTGTCGCTTATAGAAAATTAGTAGATAGCGTATGGGAAATTTAGTAAAGCATTTTTTAGACGCCTCGTGATGTAGTTAATATAGTTTTAGACATGATGTCTACTTACTATTTATATAAATTTTAATCTTTTTTGTAACCTTCCTATGAACTAACTATGCTTCTTCATTAGTATAATGTATAAACTCTTTGAGTTTATTAATTACATTTCAGTAGTTTTGAAAGAACCTATAATTAACAATATTAAATTGGGTATTTAAATAATCTTGAAAACTTATATCTAAATAATTCACATTGCAATCCAACCTCTTATACCTTACGACAATCGTACGAGCTTGATATTTCATATCAATTCATTGGTACTTGACATTCTTAAATTTTTATTGGCTATATCTTTAGTTACATGTTCGAATAAAATTATTTCAATAAAGATGAAGATTATCAGTATAGATAGTGATTGCTTTACTAAGTAAAATAATTATTTGCTTGGCACACAATTTTATTCACTATAGCTTTTAAAAGAATATTGATTTTGAAATTTTTGTCAATGTGACTATTTTTTAAATCCTCTCAAATGTCAATAAAAATATTCCTCAAAAAATAAAATGACAAAAGTGATGACTAGTGGTGACAGAATACATAAAAAATCCAGTTTTTTAATTTCTTTTTCTAAGTAATATTTTATCTCTATTGACAGTATATCAACTTATTTATGCATAAAGACTACAAATCGTAAAATCGCGAAAACTATAACAAAACAGCATTATAAGCTTTGTATTATCCTTTTAGGTTCGAAGAAGACTACGTCGTCTATTTCCCCATGAAAATCGGTATTCCGCGCACTCACTCTTTGAGAGGTAAATAAGCAAAGCTCGTATATAGGGACGAAAAAGGGTGTAAAGTTTTCCTTACTCCGCGTCGCTCCTGCCTGCTATATGGGTCAAATGGATTTACGGGCATAGACGGGTGAGAAGGAACGAGACGGAAGTGCTTTGTGAGGAATACGCTTTGCGTATACAGAGCGGCACCCCGGCAATTTCATCGTCAGCGCGGCAAATCTCCTCAAGTTAAAATGCGAGCTGAGATATTCGTCACGAAGACGACTCCGTGATGTATATGATAAAAATCACAAAAAAAATCACCGTTTCAGCGTTCCTTGCGAACTCCATTCGGTAAAATGTGCCTGACGTGCATCGACCAGTATAAAAACGTATTTTTGACATACTTTTTGAGATGTTGAAGTTATGAAAAAAATTATTTAAAAAGTGTATACATAAAAAGGAAATCGTTGATTGAGTGAATATGGTAGCGAGTATTCAAGAGAAAAAATAAATAAATAAAATGTGAAAAACAATCTTAATTAGGTTTGCTGGAATTATTAAAAATTCTTAGTTCAAGATTGAGCTCAAAATGTTATACTTTATTATATTCTACGCTGATTTTTACAAAAATTTTATTAGTTTCGCTATACAAATATTTTTAAAAAGTTATCAAGTATGTTATTTTACAATTACAGATTGTAAAAAATAAAGTTTGTTGCCAAAAGTTCAAAGTAAATTCGTTTTTATTTCTTTACTTATTGTTAGACCATTTATGACTGTGTTATTTAAACTGTAAAGGTTAATTTAATTTTTAGAGAATTGAAGATTTTTCTTTTGTATAAGGAAATTTTTTTATTTTTTGTCGTGGATTTCATGAAAAGCACATGAGTATTATACAAATATTTACAAATTCAAAATGTTTCTTCCATTTACAGAGATAATGCGATTATAGACTTTACGAATCCTTTTATATAAAGGCATATGGAAATAGCCTTTTAAATTTAATAAAATTACAACTTACTCAATGCCCTTTATAATGCTAATTAACCCTGGTAGAAATTTGACTATTAAAAATGGGGCACAATCTCAGTAAATAGCCAAGAGAAATGACTAATTATTG
>JAWWEQ010000010.1:36797643-36816937 GCA_035583055.1 Torymus tubicola
CCAGGTCCAAACCAGGAAGACCCTGGTGAGAGCCTCGCCTGACCGCGAAACCGACGCGTCCGCGTAACTCACGCCACACTATCTCTATTTTTTTTAATTTTATCTATCAATTTATTATAATATTATTTTATTCCGTCGTTCTACCGTTATTTGAAACATTTTATTTTAATTATAATTTGACTATATACCTTTTTTTAACCCGAACTACAACCCCTTTAACTCCTCATGCTCTCCACCGCCGACTGATCTTACGTCAATTTAGTTTTTAAATGATGTCGGTATGTGGTACTTAGAATCACTTTTTTTTAAACTTATAACATGATCACATATTTAGATACCTTTTGCGTAAACAATTTCAAGTACTTAAAAACAACAATTGAACTCTTTGAGACAACAAATATTTATGCCACATGATTTTTCCAAATTAAATTGAAATAATTAGGAATTACTCTCAATACCTTTTGTTTGCCGATAATTATAACAAACTGTAAAATGAAATGTTTAAAACTAAATTTAGCATGTACTGAAAAAGTGTGTGAATACAAACATTGGGGTTTTATTTGTATAGATTCATCTTTTTGGGCTGCAAAATCGATTACATCTTTATATGTCACATTTTTTTTGTATGAAATAATAATGTTTACGTTATTTACGACGCTATTATAATTTAATTACTTTTAAAAATACTTCACCCAGAATAAAATAAACTATTGCATAGAAATAATTATTGTATATAGTTTTATTTATTTACCTGCTGTATTATAGTTGAAAAAAGTTTTTATTTACACTAAAATTTTTTTCAGTTACAAACGAGATGCAATGGAATATATCAACGAAATTACAGTATTTACTTAATGATCGAAAAAAAACTATAAATTATTTGAACGTCAATAAAAAGAAGGCAACGTGTTTCCACGAAGACATAAATATTCTTATACATAAACTGCTTTTATGAAACGTTCATTTTGCAGGTGTGTAAAATTTTATCAAAGCAGTTAATCTACGCATAAAGTCTTGAGATTACTAGAAGGGTATAAAAATAGTTTTCACTATGTAACTCGCCTCTACACATAAATTATATTAAAATTAATTATCATACATCTTCGTATTATCATAAGACAAAATATACTATACATTTATAGTTTGAATTGTGTCTTACGAAATTTGTTGAATTCCTTTCTTCTACTAGATTAAATCTTGTACTATCGTAAAAAATACAAAAATATCACTATCAATAAGAGCGTTCAAAAAAAAATCAAAACCTTTGCCATACATAATAACAATAAAAATCCATACCTCCGAAACCCTTACACCCAACAGCCCAACAACCGACGACGAGATGAAAAAAAAAAATTTGATTTCCCCGCGCGCCAGTGCGAGGAATCACCGTGGCCGTCACGCTCTTTCTCCCCTTTTCATCCCTCAAGCCTGTGCCCGCAACGCCGTCACGGAAATCTCGAAGTTCCACGGAGTCTATCAATCACCCGGTAGAGCCAAGCTTTCTATCCTACCCCCTTGAACGACACAGGCGCGTCGGTCCAGCCCTCGCGCCATCTGCGAATTCCTCGGGGGCATCCCACGAGCGGCGAGTTCGTCAAAGGCGCGCGTCGCCATCGTATATACCTCGTCTTCCGCGCACATCCCTCCTCCCCCTCCACCTTTTGCCCCGTAACCCTCACCCGCGAACTTTATGATCGCGAATGCTCGGACTTTACGATCAAGGATGAGAGTGTGTATAGATATATACAAGCAATGCCTTCAGCCGTGTGCTCTAACGACCAGAGCTGTTATACGGGCCTGCTGTATATATACTATGTGCGCGCAGAAAGCAAGACGGGAAAACAATTCGTAAGCGGTTCGCGCGCAAGAGAGAGAGAGAGATCTGACGGGGAACGATCTTAGATATAGACGGGATTTTTGCACCTCCGCGCGGCAGGAGAGAGAAGCTAGCGCTCGTTGTGATTTAGGAGCCTGCTGGCGTTTACTGCGGCCCATGCGATGATGGCGAGCGCGAGATGCACGCGTCCCTGCAGATACGTATATATATACGGATGATGGAAACGTCGAGGTTTATAACCTTGGAAAATCTTTGCGCCTTACTCTACTTTACACAATTTATACTGATTGTACACGTTCGGATAATATATGTAACTTTCAAATCATAAAGGCTGTAAAGGCCGATGAAATTATTCGTTATATCATACTTGGACGTTTGAGAAATCCAAACTTATATGAGGGAATGTGTAACTTTATTATTCTTCCTAGAAATTACTTTGGATTTACTTTTGAAGCCGTAGCAGTTTGTGTTAGCTTTGTGAACAGGTAATTGCTGGTTAGAAGTTTAATTGAATCTCAAATATAATCATCATATGCTTGTACCGAAGTACAACAATGGGTTATATATCGACACGCAGATTGTAGGTAATTGCTAGAAACGTTGTTAACCCCTTGACTGGCAGTGTATCATATATGTACAAAAAAAAGATCGTGCCAAAACTGGCAGTGTATCATATATGCACATATTTAACTAGACTGAGCATTTGTGACTATCAGTTTTGGCACGAAAAGTTGCAAAAGCCGTACCAGTCAAAGGGTTGAAGTGCTTCGATGCAAGAAAAATTAATCTAAATGCTTGAACGCAATTAACTTAATATCAAAATGAAAGAAACACGCGAACTCAAAGGAATTTTAACTACTTAATGTTTCATCAACTCTCCGAGCACTGGTATAAAAAAAAAGCTCGCGTTCAAGTAATTCAGCTTCTCAACCACCTATAATACGACTCTCTAAAAACTCGCTTCCACGAGCGAGTTTCACCCTATCCAACAAATTGATTCTTATAAAGCTCTCGCGTCCGCCCGTGGAAGAAGAAGCACTTTAAATAATTCATACGCGGAGGGAGTGGAAGAAAGAGAGAGAGAGTCCGATGCACTGTCGTGCACCAGCAAAAAAAGTCTACGTGGGCGAGGGCGTTGTAGAGAGAGAGAAAGAGAGAGGAAAAGAGGAAGAAGCCCATCGACTGATATCGAGTTGCTCGGATGGCAAAAAGACGACGGTCGCTCGCTCGCGCGCGCGGAGAGGAAGAAAAGAAAAGGGGGTATATGTGTGCGGCGCGCAGTGAGGAGAAACCTGGGGAACGATCGAAGGTGGGCGCGCGCACACGGTTATCGGGGCTGCTGACGAAACGTAAGCCTCTCCGTGATTGCCTCGCAGCTCGCCCACCACTACTGCTGCTGCTGCGGCAAGACATCGCGGTTATTTCTTTAATTTGTTCTAAGAGGCGGCTTGGGGAGTGAACGAGAAACTTCTCTTGGGGATTTTTTCCTTAGTGAGGCTAATTTGAACTGATGTAATTGCTTGCTGCTTTATCTTTATGGATTGACAGTTTCTTTTCCTTAGATATGAGCAAAAACTTAATAATTTTGTTCGTAAGGCAGATTTTTCATGTTTTTTTGAAATTATTTAGGCTTATAGTTCGGAAGCTTCAAATAGTTGATTTATTCTCGTATATAAGGTATGTGGTGGTAATTCGATCACACACTCTTATACCTCTCTTTATGAGAAAACTTGATTAGATGTATATATATAAGTAGCTAGAAAATATTATCTTGAGAAATATGTATAAAAAAAGTTATTAAATAAATTAGTCCGAATTGAAGAAGGGCGTGTCATAACTAATACTGTAACACTGTTTTACAAACGAAAACATCAAAATTAATAAAAGAACAGGCTTAATGATAAACTAGGAGTGTATTACACCCTTTTAACTAAACATGACGAAGCATAGTCAGATAGTTCTTTTTATAATTTAGTTTTGGGAAAAATCAATACTTCCAAAAAGTTCATACTTATTTTTTTTTCTTTGTAGAAAATACACTATATTTTACAAGGTAGCTAAACGCATTGACTTGTATAACAATACAAGAGTATTTACAATAATCAAATTAGATATAATACTTTAATATTTACACTTTATTAAGATATACACATAAATAATTTTTATAACCTACAGTAACAAGTTATTATTAATTCTAAAGAATAAATTTTTAACAAAAATGAACTGCTACATAAGGTAAAGTACCTGAAGTTGGGACAATTTTTCTGCATAGTCATAAATAAATGATATTTTAAAATTCTATGAGCCAACTTTTTGAAAGCGATGACACATTATCATTAATTAAGCATAAATCTCACACGTTTGTACAAAAATCAATTTCTTTTCATGCCTGTTTGTAATAAAAAATAAAGAAATCTGAACTATTAAATAAAATGTGTCTCGAATTAAGATATGGCAAACTAAAGCGCACATAAAGCTGGATATACATTTCGGTACAAAACCTAATTTCAAAAACTTATTTTGTGTTTTCTAGCGAATGGAAAAAATGCGAAATTCCAATTAATATGATAACATTAATTAGTGGTTAAAAGAATATACATTAAAATCATTATTAAACTAATCAGTAATAGTAGTTTTTATGACTGTCCAGGTTTCAGTTCCAATTTTAAGTGTATCCAGAATCCCAGTATTTTGCTTTACATGGAAAGACAATTTTTAATTAAAAATAAATTTATCGTAAATTATATTTTATTATACAATTGCAAAGAAAAATAATATAAAAATTTTAAATATGACCCCGACGTGATTTGAACACGCAACCTTCTGATCTGGAGTCAGACGCGCTACCGTTGCGCCACGGAGTCGTTGAAAACCTCAAAAGTTATATTCAAAAAGACGTAGCAGTTCTAATTTGTGACCAATATTGTATTATTATTACCTAGGGTAACTACTATTGTTCAGTCCCTTCAAATTAGTTCTTTTTAATCCTAATTTTTACATATATTTAGTTAATCGAACATTGTATTTGTAAAGTGGATGACATGTCTTTACTTGGAGCATTTCTTGAAAAACTATTAACTTTCTAGAAGACATATTTATTAATGAAGAATATTTTGTAGCATAAATTATTATAATACTAAATCTTTTTTTAAAAATTTATGTCTTTCCATAATAAATAGCTAGATTTATCGGAAATATTGAAAAATGAGTTTGTTTTCTACCATAAATGAAACATTTCTTTAATAGTCTATTTGTCAAATTTTTTATTAACAAGGTCGTAATAAACCTTACATAATACTAAAAAATAATTACGATAACAGGTGAAAAAAAATTAACTGACGGACAAATAATTATTCTATATCAAGCAAAATGATACCGTTAACATATTTAAGACTACTGTAAATTATCAATATGATTATCGATTATAATCTAAGATTAAATAACTGGTTGTGATTTCATTTAATATATATAATCAATACTTAGAAATCTTAAAAAAGTAAAAATCTTGAGACACGTACATTGTTTAGAAGACAATTAACCTGTTGATAATCAAATTATTTAAAGTTTCTATAATTACTTTTTACATACAACAAATGAGATACATTTGAAGAAAGTGCAATTCATCTAAGTTCTCACTGTTCCAAAAAAAACTGCGATCTGTTCAATTTCATAGTTCGCTTAGAAACGTACAGCCAATACGTTGAAAACAAGGATCGCGGTTGTCAAAGGGAATCCCCAAGAGGCCAACCGCATAAAATTCCCAGAGCGAAATAAAAATTCATTTTAATTTTTTCCATTCCGCAGCAGAAAAATTCGAAGTCAAGCGGAGAGCTGCGATGTAAATAAAAGGGAGGGAAGTGGCGGAGGGAGAGGGGGACGACGAAGCCAGAAAACAGTCGCCTCGTAGGAAAGTTCGCGGGATCCAATCATCGGGGGATATTGTGGGCTCATAACTCGCGAGACCGTTTCTAGGCGAAGTGTTGCAGCAGTCCTCCTCTCTCGAGGACTTTTGCCCTATCTTCGCCCTCCTCTCTTACTCTCTCTCCCGCTCGCTTTCTCATTCCAGTGTAGAGTCGAGAGAGAGAGAGAGAGCAAGAGAGAAAGAGAAAGAAGAGTGAGAGAGGGAGAGACCTGCTGAGTTGTGATATGAATTGTTTCATGCCCTCGGTCTCCCCGACCTTTTCCCCGGTGCTACTTCCTCCCTGCGAGCATTTCAGTTTTCTTTGACGATCCTTTACAGCACCCGGGGATAAATTTCTCTTGGCGCGGCATCAGCGGGACTTGTCTCTTACTTTATATAGAAACATCGCTCGCTGGAATCTCGTTACCGACAATTTTCAGAATCCACGGAGGGATGATCCGAATGATCTTTAATTACTCGGAAATTTTTTTTATTGTTTTTGACGAGGAAATTGGATTTTGAGCATGCAAGCAGATGCATATTACCACAGACTTCAAATCTATTTCTGTTAAACTAATCAAGAAGAAATTTTTGTTTTAATTAAAAAATGTGTAATATTTAAAAATTTTCTGGCTATTTAAAGGTGACCCCTATATAAAACACTTATATGAGAAAAATCATTGCAAAAAGAAGATTAAAAGTTTTGATGTGACAAATGCAAATACGCGTTTTGCATTATATCGTCGCTCCCTACAAAGACTAGCACATCTCAACTTTCCCGCGAAGACTAGCACATTTCGCGCTTTCCCCGCGAAGACCAGCACATTTCGCGCTCCTATAGAATGTTAGATAATATATGCAAATCAAAGGGAAGAATATTTGCGTACAAAGAAATCTTATTATATCTAATTAATATGTATATTCATTCCCTCATAGATTTAATAATTAAAATTCAAAGTGAATAATGAAAAATGATTTACTTTAATAAATTAATTAATTTCACTTATCACTTTGAATATTATTTTAAAAAATCTTATATATCTTATATATCCTTTAATTTTAATAAATTTTATAAAATTATAAGCACGAAATGTGCTAGTCTTCGCCGGGAAGGCGCGAGATGTGCTAGTTTTCGCGAGAAGAAAGCGAAAAACATATATAACGAAAAATTAAATTCTAAACCCTGTACAAGCATTTGTTAGTTATATAACCCTTAAATCCTTCATATGATGTTCGAGGATCACAATTGCAACCATTAAATACTAGTTTATAGAACAAATATAGAAATACGATTATTACTGTAACATTTTTTCTTTTTCGTTTTTAACAATTATGTACAATAGTTTAAATGAATGTATACCAATAACAATAAATACCATGTAATATGTTTCTCGCTAACGATGAATGTAGTAGTTACCAGGAGACAGCTGAATTGTTTGCGAAATTTTTCAAATCAACTTTTAATTGTACATCAATTGATTCTGTTGATCCAGTTGATAATCAATTTGTTTGGGACAAATTACAAATTACGTCGTTAGATGTTGCAATGGCCATAAACAAGTTAAAAGATAGTCTCTCTAGCGGTCCCGATGGCGTGCCAGCAACATTAGTAAAAAATTGTTATAGATTCCTTGCATTTCCATTAAGTGAATTGTTTAATAAATCTTTATCGACCGGAATATTTCCAGACTATTGGAAAAAATCGTATGTTATCTCGATTTGTGAAGACGGCGCTCGTCATGACACTTCTAATTATCGACCAATCTCGATTCTGGACTGTTGCGCTAAATTATTTGACGCGTTAGTGGCTGAACATCTTAATGATTTTTTGTTCTCGCATATTATTTCTGAGCAACATGGTTTTATTAAAAGTCGATCAACGATAACTAATTTACTGTTATTTCATGACTGCATCTCCAGGGGTTTGGAAAACAATGATCAAATTGATGCAATTTATTTAGATTATCGTAAAGCATTTGATTCAGTAAATTATAAACGACTACTTGACAAGTTATACAATTTTGGTATTCGCGGTTCGCTACTTTTGTGGCTTACTTCCTACCTAAAGGACAGAACTTGCCAAGTCAGAATCAAAAATGCAATTTCTTCATCGTTTTCCGTAACCTCTGGTGTTCCACAAGGCTCGCACATTAGTCCAATTCTTTTTATTGCTTTTATAAATGATATCTCGCACGCCGTAAATAACTGTAAGTTTTTATTATATTCTGACGATTTAAAATTATTTACAAAAATAACTTCAGCCACCGACGCTCAACGTTTACAAACCACATTAAATGAAATGGCCAAATGGTCATCTCAAAATGGACTACAATTAAACATAAGCAAATGTAATATTATCTCTTTTTATAGAGGATCCTCTTACTCTTGTTATGATTACTTAATCAACAGTCCCAAGCTAACTAGAGTTAATGTAATTAAAGACCTAGGAGTTATATTTACTGAACAAATGTCGTTCCACAAACATGTTGAGATGACCACTTCAAAGGCATTTAAAATGCTATGCTTTATATTTAGAAACATGCAAACGTTTAAAAATGTATCCTCACTATTATATTTGTACAAAAGTTTAGTGCTACCAAATCTATTATACGGGTCGTTGATTTGGTCCCCTTATCAGGGATATCTAATGACCCTACTAGAATCGGTACAGCATAAGTTTCTGCGTCACTTGTCCTATAAGATTCTTTGTACCGATGAGTCAATTTGATCATAATTATAGCACAATTTCGGAACAAGTTGGTTTATTTACTATCCATTCTACTCATCGCTACAATGAATCCATTTTTCTGTACAAATTTTTATCATCCACTGTTAAGCACCCAGCGCTAGTAGACTTATTTGTACTACGAGTACAACCTTACGCAGTTAGGCATTATAGAGAACTGAAAGAAGAGAATTGTAAACTTGCATCTACATTTAATGGGCCTACTTTTAGACTGCGCAGAAATTGGAATGCGTTAAAAACCAATTTATCTGAAATCATATCGATTTCTAATTTTAAGTTTTGCTAAGCCGCTACTGTTAAAATTTTATTAAATGACTGATTAATCACTTCTTTAAATATTTGTGCACTAAGGGTTTTACCCGTTAATTCTCTAAAATAAAATAAAATAAAATAAAAATAAAATACTTATTCAACAAAGGGTTTCAATAGAATTAATTAATATGTTTTCTCAGACACGTAAATCAGATAAAATGTTGTTGTTCACGTATTATGAATTCCTCACTCATGAAACACCTTCCGCTTGGCCCATTTCCAAAATGAAACATTTTCCAATACTTAGTAATCTTGACGTTTCATCGCAACGAAAACGCATGAAAGTCTAACCAAAGGAGAATTCCGAAAGCATGTATATAGGGAAAAGAAAATATTATCCCCCTTTGCGTTGTCGCGTTATCGCTAAGCAAACAAAATGCCGGCGCGCTAGTCATAGGCTGTTATCAATCAATTTCGCCCACTTACTCACCAAGGCCGTCGTCGCGCGTGTCAAACGGATCATTGGCTATTAGATTGCCAGCGCGCATCGTTCGTTGCATCGCGAAGTCATGGCATATCCCAGACCGGCAATAAAAACGGTACGAGGGAGCGAGCCTATATATAGGGTGTAAGCATAAAATCAAGCGGGCACATAGCGATCACGCAACGAATTCGCCACACGCACGGGAGAGCAAGGGAAGCTCGTGTGTATATATATATATATATATATATATATATGTGTGACGCGGGAGCGAAACTCCGCTGGGGCATGCGATGATACGTATGTGTATAAGCGACGCGCTGTGAATGCACGAAGAGCTCGCAGAGAGAAAGAGAAGGGGAAGAGAAGAGAGAGGACGAAGGAAAATTAGAATCGGCGCTGGGTTGTGCGCGCTCCGAGGGTAAAGCTCGCTCGCGGGCTAATCGAGTTTTCGTAATTTGAATAAATTGTTTCGCTGCATATTTTCACACTAAGCGCCGTTACGTGCTTGTTTTGTACTCTTATACAGCCGGCCGAAATTGCTGCGCGCGCGGAGTAAGCAGCGCACAAGTGAACGGTCGTTTAAATTCAGTGGAGTAACTGGGTCACGACTACTACCACTGCCACCACTGCTCCGACGCTTTTCGATTCTTTGTGAAATATTACATTTCTCGCTAAATTAATACATATATGTATATATACTGTTTGGAAAAACTAATTAAGCGTGAAAAACGTGGTTAAATGTGTGCGAACCTGTGGAAATATGTGAATTCACGAATTGAATTACTTCTCTTGATTCTCTTTAGTGAAATAAAATTTTATTATTAAATTAAAATTTTGCATGTATCCATTCAAATAAAGAGGATATAAAAATATATTTTAAAATTATACCAAATCATATGTTCTCAAAAATACAATATAACCATTATAATCAGTTTAAAACTGTGTTACTAATGCCAAATAAAAAATTTCCAGATTGGGTAAAGTGCTCGATAAAGGAGTTGGTAATTTTTCATATGGAATAAATTCTTTGTTAACCATTTTTTATTATATAACTATCGAGAAAAATAATATAAAAATTTAAAACGTGACCCCGACGTGATTTGAACACGCAACCTTCTGATCTGGAGTCAGACGCGCTACCGTTGCGCCACGGAGTCGTTGAGAATCTAAATGTAGTATTTGCAAAATGAAAATTTTTACTATATGTATAATATTTATTCATTACGTGAATATTATGTTTAAAAGATGCATTAAGAATTTTTCAATAATCATGAATTATTTAGATTTCGTATATGTAAATAAAGACAATCTGAAATTATTTAAAAAGTAATTTATAATTAACGCAATTTTCAATACATTTAAACATTTTTCCTAAACTGAAACCAATAAGCATTTTTTCAGAATAATTTCAAACCTTTTATGATTTTTTTCCATTAAAATCTCCAACGACAGTTATTGCGTCGATAACATAGATTCCTGTACTTTTTCTCTACTTTAAAAGAAAACAACTAATGCATTCTAATTTTGGATCTTGAGCTTACTACTAACATTATATAAAGAAAAATTATATTTAGTCTAAAGAGCAAATTTTCATGTTTTACATTGTTATGTAAAAATATTATAAAATTTACGGTCTTCTTATAACGGCTACTGAAATATCAAATACTAGATAGGAGAACCTCCTAACTCGTCTAAGTTTGTATAACGAAAAAACTGTAACTGACGCTTCCAATATCGTCGGAAATTGCTTTGGCCGTTCGATTTCCAAAGCATACCAACAAATTGAATTCGGCGATTAGCTCGGTGGTCTTTTCACGTGAACCAAAAGCCGGTAAATCGTGTGTTGCTCGAGAATCTCACGCGTCCGCGACGTTGCCTAATATCGTACGAGAACCAGCTCCATGATAAAAGTTCCATTTCCCGCGCATTAATTCCGTTAAGGAAGCCTTTGTGAATCCTCTCCCTCCTCACTCTCTCTCCCTCTTTCTCCATCCCATGCCTCTTGCCCTCTAGCTCTCTCGCGAGTTTCCAGATTCAATGGGACTTTTGCAGACAATGCCCTTTATCCTATCGCTTCGACGAGAGTTCGATGGGGCTAAAAGGAACGAGGCGACAGAGAGTGAGAGGGAGTGAGAAAGGAAGAGAGGGAGAAGGACTTGGAGGACCGAGTATTCTACGTTTCGGCTGCTGCTTGCTGCTGGGCGAGGCTGTGCCTGGGGAAGACTGAAAAGCGGACTCCAGCAAATAAAGTGTGCAGCTATAAAGTCGACGACGACGATGACGTAGGGACGACGAAGTGGAGGACGGGGCCGGGAAGCTTTGTTCGGTTCCGCAGAGCGCGCCTCCGTACTGAGCTTGAAGATTATTCCTCTGCGTTTCGCGATTGACTTTGCGCGTGAGTTACACAAGTTTTCGTGAGGAAATAAAAGATAATATGTTGTTGGGATACAAGTCCGATATTCGTGTTCAATAACTACAGCACTGTGATTATCAAGTGAAATATAAAAAAAAAATTATTATTATTATATTATTATAAAACACATGTAAAAATGTGCATTATTTGTTAAAGTAATCATAAGTGTAACGTTGAGGTAGTGACAAATGTTTTAAAATATCTAAGATAACGCTATGATGCGGGTTTTCAGTATTGTGTTGAATTATTGTAATATATGGTATCGATGCCGATAAAACAGAAATCTGTATTGGTATATAGCAATTTATATATTATAAACAATTTTATAATGGTATGCTGTTATTCTCATGATAAAGTTAATTATTCAATAAAAATAAAATAACACCTAAACTGAATATTTAAAGTTTTTATTGCACGTTTTATTATTTTATTCTATTTTCATTGCAACAATAAATTATTTGAATTTCTGAAAAAGATTATTTTTGAAAAAGAATATAAAGTAATAAAAAAATTAATTATCGCACTTTTCTAAAAATTACTAGTACAACATAAAATTGAAAAAATGTGCTTTTCGATGTTAATACAAAAAAATTATTTTTACAAAAATTTAATTTTTTGAACACCAATTCTTAACGAATATCTTGTTGCTGTTACGCAATAATAAAGGAAAAATATACCAAAAATAAATTCTGTGACCCCGACGTGATTTGAACACGCAACCTTCTGATCTGGAGTCAGACGCGCTACCGTTGCGCCACGGAGTCGTTGGAAATCAACGAGGCTAAATTTCCCATTTAACGCACCTAGTCTATCTAATCCTAATCTAATCTACCTGGTTATCTTGGCATTAAAAAAATAAGAGTTTTGACAAATCATTTTCCATTGTACGATTTAATATTATAAATCATAGATAAACAATATTTTCAAATAAATTTATTTAAATAAAATACATAAATATTTGTACTTCCTTCTTCATACAACAATATGAAACATTCTCGGGAGTAAGAATCTTTTATCAAGAAATCATAAACTTTGAAATTATGTGTTATTATTCAAGTGCCACCAGTAATTAAATTTACGATCACAACTGCGGAGGAATAAAATTAATTTTCTGTCTACAAATTGCATTTCCGGATAGGAATTCCTCAGACTGCTTTGGTTTTAATTAAAATACCGAATGCACACCTTTTTTTTATCATGCCCCTTCCCTCGAGTCACTCCGATCCTGGCGCACGACGTCGTTAAACTTAGCTGAGCATTACAGCACTCCGTACTTAATAAACTGTATGGCCTCGATTCGCAAGGAAAAATCGAAGTCCCTCTCTCTTTTTCTCTCTCTCTCTCTCTCTCTCCTCACTTCCTTTCTCGTTCTCGACTCGAGAAAAGATATTGACCGGCACGCGAGTTCGGCGCATTTTTTTGTCACCGACGCCAATTTTTTTTCCTCTATTCCTTTTCTCTCATTCTCTCCCTCCCTCGTCCAGGCACAAATTCACCCGCTTCGAGAAAAGCCATCGACGCCCGAAACGAACGAACCAATCAGAAAGCAAACGCCGAGAATAATGTTCCAGCAGCTTCTACTAGTTCCCTTTCTCTCTCTCTCTCTCGTCTCTTTTACGCGAACGCGAGCTGCAGGAGCTAATTTTCTCTCGACTTACCCCTCTCCGCCTGAAGACGTTTTTCAAACTTTCTTATTCCGCATGAATGAAACAGATGAGTCTTTCTCTTCGAGAAGAGAACGTGGCGCGTGCGAGAAAAAATCGCGCTCGCCTCTCCCCGACGACGGCTCTGTTCCACTACGAGGAAAAGTTTCACGATATTTTTTAAAGGAGCGACAGGTCGAAGCGAAAAACCTTGGCGCCTGCGAACTTTCCACCCGCGGAGAGGCCTTAAGAAAATTGAAATGAAAATTATATAGATGACGAGGAAAATAAAAATCCCTTGGGGAAAGTTGAGGATGAAAAATAAAAGACTGCCGCCCGGGAGGATGAGTATTAAAAGACCGGCTAACGTAAATCAAGTGTGACGCATAACTTTCACACAATTGGATTATAAAGGCTTTAAGTTTCGCCATACCTTTGGCAACAGTTATTTTTCTATTTTATTGCATCAAGTATGGTAAAAACTGAAAAACTTAATTTATGTATTGTACAATAAATAAACACTTTATCTACTATAAAATCTTGTATCCTCGAATTTGCTAACAAACACTGATCTGCACGGAAACAATGAAGCTATAAGATCAACTGTGTTAGGGAAGTAATAATCCCATTTTTCCGCGAATAGAAATTATACTCTTATGAAATTGAAGATTCTACATTTCAAAATGAAAATTCTATTTTCAAGAATAGAGATTCTACATTTCAAAATCGAAATTCTATTAATACTTGTCACTTAAAAGTCCAATCAGTTATCAAAAGTATAGAATTTACCGAGTATTTTTTCCTTTGTAATGATTTAATTATTAAAACTATGTAACTGAAATGAAATGTTATAAAAAAAAATAATAAGAATGAAATCATAATTATTATTATTTTTATTAATATGAATAAAATATCATTCGGCATTTTGTTATACATAAAAAATGTTGTAGCAAAAATGACTGATTTGGTAAGAAAAAGACTCATTTTCCCGAAATATCAGCTTGTCTCCCAGTTAATATTGAAAACACTAATTTTAAAAACAAATGTTTTGTGCATGTACACAATTACATAAATGGAAACTTTTTAAAAATACATAAATGGAAACACTATGTAAACCTCCGCCAACAGAGTAATAAAGCAACAAAAAAAAAAAGGATTTGTCGCAGGGCTGCGTGTTCGACTGGCCATGGCAGAAAGACCAGAGAACATAGCTAAGCACAAGCGGACTTTAATCTTCCACAATAGGGAACGCCACTGCGTGCGATGAATGCGCACGCATGGAGCTAAGATGTGGGCTTTCTCAAAGAACACGAGATCGCGAACGACGACGTTGAATTTTGAAAAAAAATTCGACGTCGACGAAAAGGCGGGCCGCGCGGCGCGTGGCCGGCCGTGGGATTTGAACTCACGACCCGCCACAAACCTCTCACTACTCCGTAACACAAGCGAGAGAGAGGCGCCTTAGACCGCGCGGCCACGCGAGACCATTTCATTTCAGTGCTGCTACTCGTATACTGTAGCGCCGTGAGCGTGAAGGATGCCAGACACGCGTTAAGGATGTTAGAGTATAGTATTTTCTTACGTGAAACATTTATTTTTGTTCCTGTTTAGTACTTGTTTTTTCCAATATTATTCTGCTTAATGTATACATTTATTTATTTTTTTTTTTTTTGTAAGAAATTCAGTTCTTACAAAAAATTGCACCAAATATTATTATTATCTTAATCACCATTTTATGTTAACTTAAGCCAATAATATTTTATTCAAATATGTAATAACCATAATATAACAAAGTCTAATCTAAAATAATTATAGTAATTTTCTTCTATACCAGTCATATAGGTTAGATTACTACTTTACCGATGTCTGTATTAGTAGTAAATTCATTATCATTTTTTTTATAACGAATATTTTGAACTTTTTTTTATGTTGTTTGTATAAATAATTATATAACATATCGTATTACATATTTTAATGTTAAAACAATTTATCAATAATAAACAAATTATTTTTTTTATATCATTCTGAAACCATTATACAGTTGTAATTATTTAACATTTAAGATATTTATATATCTGTTTTAAATTATTTCAAACAACAGCAAATTTTAACTCAAAAATCGTAAATCTATATACGTTTTCAATATTTACCGAAGTGCGTATATAAAAATTCATAAACAATATGTTGAACGAAAATTAATAAAAATAACGAAACAAAAATACCTTTTTGCAAAATACGTTAAAACTAATGCGACTATAACTAATGGAAAACATAAAAGCCCCGGTATGAAAATTTAATAACAATGCGCTCCCTTTTCGTTTTTCAGGTCAGCATTTTTATTTGCCAATAAATCCTTCCGATTCGCCGGATAACATTAAAAAACAGCCTATATCATTTCAGGCGCAAGTATATAAGGGCACAGCGTACACGGCAGTTTTTCCCATAGTTCCACCGAAAAACGCGACCGGCCACGCAATCTAAATTATAATCTGGGCGCAATAAAGTCGCATTCGAGAGACGCGATACATATTTCGCGATAGGCGAAACGCGAAACGCCGAAGTTTCCTATAATAATGTAGCTGGCGCGAGTACAGGTGAAAAGTCGTGTATATAGTATATATATATAGGTGTCGTCGATTTACAGGCGTTGCGTTGCATATACCGCGTCAAGGAGTGTACATACGAGCGTGTATAACACGTACACGTGTGTATACCTACGTATATAGAGAATAAGGCGGTAGAAAGAGAGAACGTAGCGCTCGCGTCTCGGGAGCTCCCAGAACCAATCTATTTCGGCGGCGGCCGCGCGAGTCCCTTGCGCATTTTACAGGGGCGCACGAGCGCGTGTTCTTGGGAGGAAGCTATTTCACGTATCGACTGGCTATTTGTTCGGCTTGTCTACTCGAGAACGCGCCACGCGCTCGATGGAGAGCGAGAACAACGAATTGAGAACGTTTATTTACCCGGCCGCTTAGATGCGTCAAGTAGTCAGGAAGAGAGAGAAGACTTTTTAGCGAAGCGATTGCCAGAGCCTCGATGGATGCGATGAGGTTGCCGGGACGATAAAAGGCAGGGAATGCACTTTATTGTGCCTTGGTCGTAATGATGCTTTGAGCGATTCTTTTAAAAATGGACATTGTTGTCTACATGAGAGGTGTGTATATATTCCTTGAAGATTCATCAAATTTTAATGCGTAGCTTTGGTAACCTCTTAACTAATGCCTTCATAATAAATGTTTATATGTATTTCCACTTGTTTTTAAAATATACGAATAAACTAAAATAAAATATATATAATGTTTATGAGCAATGCTCGTTACAAAGTTTTAAGTAATATTCAGACATCAAACCAAATTAATTAGAAATCATCTTTTAGTAAATCTGCTATAGGAAGAAGGTTCAATATATTAGTTGCCGAGATAGGCATACTGGCGCAAATTGTATATGGCATATATAGAAAAATCACAGAGTTGACATACTCGCGTATATATTCTCGTTACTTGGGCGCAAAGAATGCATCAGCATTTCATCCTTGCGTTGAAAGCTATAGAATCACACCCTCTAACTTGGCGCTCGTCAACTTTCTTCTTTTTCTGAAAATACCAATAAACCATAAACGATTTTTACAAGCCCATCTGCCTCGCATACACAAGAGATCGAGCTCGTTCGAGAGGAGTGTAGCGACAAATTCCACGTAAGCAACGCACGATTCCATTCCCCGATGAAATTCCTGCAGCACACCTGCGCGATGCTATACACGGGAGGTGGAGAAAAAGAGAGAAAAACCGTACGAGAGAGTTATTTTTCCGACGCTTTGATATGAAATGCCGGGCGCGCGCGCCTGTATGCACAACGCGTCGCACTCTCAATCTTTTTGCCCTGTACGAGCGAAAATGAGCGCAGCTGCGCGTCGTCTGCGTATATATGTATACATATGTGATGGTGCGTTTCGAACGATATAGAGTGCGAGCTGGTTTATTCATTTTCCGACTAAATAATTCAGCTGGATACAAATTAAAATACACGAGACTCTCGTTGAAATGGCCCGACTCCTATATATATATTTATAAGTATAATAGTTACCTCGAAGAGCTTATTTCCAAATTAACGCTATACCGGAAATTTCAAATGCTTTCAAGAGATGATTATGCGTATGGATTTTCAATTACCATGTGTAAGATTTTCCTGGAATAATATCCCTTATCGCGAAACCCGTATGGTTATTAAATCTTATACTTTATTTTCCCAAGTTCAATTACAATTTAAGCAGTATAATGATCAGTTATATGATTAATGAATTTATTTTTGAAATTACTAAATACTACCTGAAATTTTTTTAAACATTAGTATAAAAGTAATACCAGTGGTATTACAAAGTAAAATATAACAAATTATTCAACTGTTCATTTTATTGAGTTATAAAGACCTGTAAGAAATATAGCTAACCAAAATGTAGAAAATAACATATTAGAAAACTAAAATTTGATAAAAAGAATCTCATACTAACAAAGCCGCATAAATTGTTGTTATTTGTATCTATAAATTACGTTTGAATGTTCCTCACAAAAAGAAATAATTTTTCGAAAAACTATTATGCTGACTCTTCAAACCAAAAAGTTACATATTTTAAAGGGGATTTTATTAAACGTATGGTAAATTTGTAAGCCAATTGTCCTATTGCTAAAAAACATGTAGTAATCAAAAGTGTCACATAAACTAACGATTTGAAAAACAATATATTTCATATCAGCCTCTTCCACGAATTCGCGTAAAACATTTAATTTCCACGAAACAAAGTAAACAATCTTCTCAGAATCAAAGCCGCCCGTATAACTCAGCCATTAAAACTCGCTCTCTGTCTCTCTCGTATATATACGATTTATTCCAAGACAGCTGCGTGTGATACACGCGGTGAAAGGAACGGTACGCAGCGTCGCCGTCGCACAACCCCCGCGATATTCTATTGTGCCGTTGTCGCCCGCAGCGCGCGCGCAACTAACTACATTTGCATCGAGCGCGTTTGCCTCATCGCCCCTGCCGCTCTCTAAAAGCAAAAGTAATATACCTGTACACGCTCGTACAGATCAAAGTCCTCCAGTGCGTAATGTTTCCTGTCTCGAAGGTATATAACAAGAGCAAAGGGCAAAGGTGACTTGCGACGAACGCACGGGTAATGGAGGATAGGATCGAATTGGATTCGTTATTTCGTTTTCGCCCGCAGGAGAAAAAGGAATTTCCCCATTTGGTGGGTGGAATGAGTAACTATACTATAGTGATCGAATTCAGTTTGATTTGGTTTGTAAAGTACTTTGAGATTATATGGCATTCCTTTGAATCCGATAGCCAATGTATTAGTAGAAAGAAACAAAAAAATATACTCGGGAAAATGTAATGGGTGGATTCGTTAAAAAAATTAATAAACTGTAGCAAATGCCATTTCAAAGAGCTTGAAAAACAATTTTTTTTTAATTTTTGTTTGAATGTGATAAAAAAGAAAATCTACACATCGTCTTAATGAACTTTCTTTTTATTATATAAAGTACGTTAAAGCCTTGAAAATTTATTAAAATTAAATTTCGAGCTGTTATCTGTTCTCAAAAGTATTTATAAAATGTGATTTTTTTCTGCGTAAATAGGTTATATCGCAAAAATAAAAAGAGATATCGTAATTTTTCTGTCATGTAGCTTTTATTGATCTTCGATAACTGAAATAAAATCGCTTGAAATTTCGCGGAGAAGTTAAATTAGTTTAAATTTTATCACGAGTATATTTTTGGAATTATATTAAGCACGGATAAGTCGTGTTTTAAAGAAAAATTAATATATTATAAAATTCATTGACCGTAGTCTTACATTAATGAAAAATACGTCATGCATCGACTTATCAATATTGGTGTTCAAGATAGGATAAATAAAGAGCAAACTTTTTATTTTTTAAAGATTTTTTTTTTTTTTTATTAAGGTTAGAACTATAACGTGTGAACTAGTTGAAATATACTAGCGGTCTGAGAGTTGTTT
>JAWWEQ010000010.1:36817037-36829840 GCA_035583055.1 Torymus tubicola
CATAATTATTCGTTGATTAATTGTTAATTTTGATCGGAATTCATAATTAAATTAACGAAAATGATTGAAAAATAAACCAGAACAGGACTATTAGATAAGTCCAAGTTCCCGGCATAACGAAATAACTTCATACTTTTTCGAGTTTTCACGAAGGAGAAAATGCGTAATCTGGTCATACCACTGTGTTAAATATTTGTTTTAAATGTGTTAATTAGTACAGTATCGCGCCCTATCTCGTTTATTCTGATCTTACGAATAAGTTTGAACATTGAAACCCATTTTTCTCGGAAACACAAAAAGTGGATTTATGTCGTTATGCCTCGAAGCCAATAACGAATTAATGTTTTTTGTACACTTTAAAAACTGTTTTAGTTATTAATTCTGGACATATATTATTTGCAATTTTGAATTGTTTTCTTATTCAGTTTTTTTAATATAGTGTGATTTTACTAGAGTATTGTATTTTTACCGTATGACGTAAATTCACGATTAAATTGTAATTTTACTTGATTAATTTAGTGATGCCCTTAATAATTGTAAAATCGCTACGTTACATTAAAAATGTACAGCGGACTAGTCATTTTTACAGCATAATGTAAATTCATAATTAAATGATAATTTTACTTCATAAATTTCGAGACGTCAATAGTATCAGTAAAATCACCATATTACATTGGAAATATACAACACACTAGTAATTTTAGCATTCTCAACGTTGGTTACTCTGATTACCTACTCTCAACGCAGCTATTTCACATGCCAGCATAGGGAGCTCTTGTGTTTTTCAATCTTATTCGAAATTGAACAACAATATGAAAAATTTTCAAAGGGAAATTTACTTCATTCAGTTTATTAATTGGCATCTTTTTATTACATTTTTGACGAAAATGTAAAAAGATGCCAATTAATAAACTGAATTAAATTTCCCTTTGAAAATTTTTCATATTGTTGTTCAATTTCGAATAAGATTGAAAAAACACATGAGTTCCCTATAAATATGCTGGCAATGTATTTGACCCTACTCTTGGCGGCTATGTTTTCCGCAAGAAGAAGAAGAATAAGTAGATAAAAAATATTCAGAGAAAAATCGGTGTCAGAGGTCGAGCTCACGACCGTCCACTCCTACAGTTCAAATCCCACAGTACTAAACACGAGTTTTAATTACTTGTAACACGTCGCTAATATCCTAACGAGATATGCGACGCTAAATAACCAATTTAAAGAAAAAAAATGATCGTTAAATTTCAATATCTTACTTTTTCCAGTGAATATGAGTAGATATAATACAATACGTCACTAGGAAACTACAATAAAAAATATTGGGTCTGTACCGTACGTACGGCGTATACGTAGTATAGCTTGAGTAGGTTATAAAAGGCAAGTACCTATACCGCCAATTTTTTTAGATTACAACCTGTCAACTGTCTAATTACGATAGCCACACAACTAAGTAAGTTTTTGAATAGCTCTTAAATGGCTGATGAATTAATTTTTACAAATATTCTACGAACCGCCAGGATCTTCGATAATAGTCATACCGCATCTAACGACGACGGTCGAACTCTGTCAATGGAGTGGAGGGTTCCGATGAGGGGTACAAAAGCTACACGAATATAGACGCACGATTAAAGCTTGCTGCGAACTCGCGAATTATAATCTTGCACTATCAACAAGTCCATGCTCGCGCGCTACGCGAATCTCGACGAAGTTACCCGAACGCGAGAGCCGAATAGGAATAGCAAGTTGCGCGCACAGACACAGAAAGCTCGTCGAATCAAGTAGTAGTAGTAGTGAACGTAGCTCGGCCAAAGGTCTCGCGCGCGTGCGTCTGCTCTCGAGCGCCGTTTCTGCCTCTCTTGCTCCCCCTGCCTCCCGATCGCGCCCGCCCCGCCCCGCCGCCCTGTCCTCCCGCGTGGTGTCTGCCTCGTCGCTCGTCGGGCCTACACTGCAAAAGTCTTAATGGTGGCCGCACAGTGAGAGCGAGCGACCGCATCGACAACGACACCGTGTCTTTCTCTCTCTCTATCTGTGCGCTTTCTCACTCTCACTCTTCCCTCCTCTCTTCCCCAAGATCATCATCGTCGTCGCCGATTGAACGATGGCCGTGGCAACTAGGGCGGTATCCAAATTCGCAGGTGAGTCGCGCGCCCCTTTCACCGTTTCCTATCATTCCCTCCCGCGCCCCCTCGACAGCGATCATAGCTTAGCGAGGCGGATTTATCCCGTGTCCGTTGCGACAGATGCTTCTCCCTTGACTCTCTTTCGTTCCCCTTCCTGTCCCTCTCACCCGCGCGCCAGCAGCCGTGCCCAACTTGGCCTATCGGTTAACCTTGTACTTTGTCATTCCGCCTTCAAGTAGGTCAAAGCTTAATTTTTTTACTGATGAATTATTATGTAAGAAATGTCGGCTCGGTTTCCTGTCTGCTATTTTACCAGTTCCTGAAAAACGCTCCCTTTTATCATTCACCCTGTCTCTTTAAGTAATTTCAGTTGATAAGATCCCCTTCTATGTCATTGACTTCCCAGTTGCAGCCTATGACGCACGAAATTGGATTTTTATTGGTAGATTAATTCGTTAAATGGAGTCGTTAATTTACGTCAATTATGTGGCATCACATTTGACTTATTACCCTTGTTTACAATGATCATTGATTATATGTCCCTAACCTCGTTGGATACCTTTCAATCACTGGACCTTGATCTCGAATCTCAGCCAAAATTGTTCTCTTCCAAATTATCATAAGCCTTCTACTTCTACTTATATATCCTTTTTTTGTGTTTCCCACCTCTGTCAATTCTGATTTTTAGCTTTAGCTATTTTTAGCACACTGCATCATAAGTGGTGGGGATGTTTCAGATGTGTTTTATACTAATGAAGGTCACTGTTTTCTGTTGTAGTCGGGAGTCGAGGACTGCTACGTTCTCAGATTAGATTCAACTACACAGAAACAAGAAAAAATCTGAAAATCAATTCTGAAACCAAAGTTATCTGCCAAGGTTTTACGGGGAAGCAAGGAACTTTTCACTGCCAGCAGGCCCTAGATTATGGCACAAAAATTGTGGGAGGTGTCAATCCAAAGAAAGCAGGAACCGAACATCTTGGCAAACCTGTATTCAAAAATGTTCAAGAAGTAAGTGTAATATTCTGATAATACCAATTATCTAATCTTTATCTCATATGTTTGTGTATTTTGAACTGATTCAAGTACACATATAAGTGAAATTAAATAAGTATAACAAGTACATTAAAATTTTTCACTAAAAGAATTGCTGTATATATTATTACATTGCTGATCTAACTTCTAAATCTTATTTTTATTGTTTTCCCTAATCAAGTAACTTAACTTTTCCAATTGTAATGCATACAAGAAATATGCTATGTATCAGCTAATCTGTTTGACCTTTATTGAACTCCAAGTTTGATAACAAAATACAAATAACTAGTACACACATCATTAGCAGCCAATATTTTTTAATAAAGATAAAAATAACTTACATTTAACATTTTATGCATTGTACCTACAACTCTTACTATATATAAATTTTTTATTAGGCTAAAGCAGCAACCGGAGCTACCGCATCGGTGATTTATGTGCCACCACCAGCAGCTGCATCAGCAATAATGGAAGCTATGGATGCTGAAATGCCATTAATTGTTTGTATTACAGAAGGAGTTCCTCAACATGACATGGTGAAAGTAAAGAGGCGATTATTAGAACAAAACAAATCACGTCTTATTGGTCCTAACTGTCCTGGAATTATTGCACCAGAACAGGTATTGTGAATTTATATTATATATAGTAAATTTTTAATGCAACAAGATTTTTTATAAATATAGATTATTGTGTTTAAGATTTTTGGAATAAATGAAAAAAATTTTTTTTTGTACTTAAACATAAAAATAATTCTAAATACAGCAATTATATACTACTATTCTTGTATTTTACAATAGTCTTTTTTTTCAATTGTTTAGTTTTATTAGCTTTATTATCCATTAATTTTCACTTCATAAAAAAGAACAAATTTAAGTTTTTTTTTAAATTGGAAATCTATTAAACCACTTTCATGTTATAAAATTTGTTGTATTATTCATTTAATTAAATTATCAATTAATTATTATTAATTTTAAATATTTTATTTTTACAGTGCAAAATTGGTATTATGCCAGGACATATTCATCAAAGAGGAAAAATTGGTATTGTTTCAAGGTCTGGAACTTTGACCTATGAGGCTGTGAATCAAACTACTCTTGTAAGAAATCAAATTAACTTTTTTTCTTTTAAAATTTAGCTAACCATTATCTAATGCATAATTTCTATTTTTAGACTGGACTGGGCCAAACACTGTGTGTTGGTATTGGAGGTGATCCATTCAATGGTACTGACTTCATTGACTGTTTAGAAATATTCTTGCAAGATCCAGCTTGCAAAGGAATCATCATGATTGGTGAAATTGGTGGAAGTGCTGAAGAAAAAGCAGCAGAATATCTGACTGAACATAATTCTGTTAGTATTTATTTTTAAACAATATGAATGCTTATTAATACACATGCAGACTTTATGTAATTTTATTTTCAATTTTAGGGAGCTAATTCCAAGCCAGTTGTATCATTCATTGCTGGTGTTACTGCTCCACCAGGCAGGAGAATGGGTCATGCTGGTGCCATTATTTCAGGAGGAAAAGGCGGGGCTCAAGATAAAATTAATGCACTAGAAAAGGTTAATATTAAATAACTAGGTGTCAAATATTTACATATTATATATAATATATTTTAAACTTTTTTTTAGGCTGGCGTTATTGTGACCAGGAGTCCTGCATTAATGGGAAAATCATTACATGAAGAAATGAAAAATCGCCATCTTGTGAATTAAATCTTTTTTTAATCAGCTCATTGCTGGTATTTAAAAAAACTAAACCATTGTAGTTTGTCTCAGTGTCCATGTATACTCGTGAAATAAAACTTAACGTGTTACCTCCGCTACTATTGTTGAAAAGAATTGAGATATCAGAAGGAAACTAACATGGGGGTATAACGATATTTTAAGCATTACTTTGCCATTACTCAAGAAGTCGTTTTATATATGCAATCAACTGGCTTCTGAAATTGACGCAATTACAAAAGCACTCCATCTTATTTTTACAACTGTACAGTACCTAAATTAACGAAATGTTTGAAATATCGCATCTGTTGATCATAGAAATCATCTATGAAATAAGATATAGCTTGCGGCACTTTGAGCTTTCAAAGAGACTAAACTACAAGGTCCGTTCCGACTTATCTAATGTTGAACATAATATTGCAGAAAAATTGTCTGCATATGATGTATGTAATTTTACTGTAAATTATGTTAAATAATAAAATATATCTATAAAATATCATTCTATATAGAGATATTGTTGCTTATTAATTTTTGGAAGTTGATAAATATTTTATTTATGCTTTGTATTATAAAAAATATACAGATGTACATTTACAATCAACATTGGTATAAAATTGTACTTTAAGAAAAAATATAACTTTAATTTAATAAATATAAAAAAAAAATATAAAAATTATAACTCAAATCATGAAAAACCCATTATTTCATCTACCACATTTGCAATGGCTTTACTTTTATCTCCTGAGAATGGTGTTAACTTTGATAAATCCATTGATCGAATAAGTTCTGCTAAGCCTTTACAATTACAATAATATAAATAACCATCCTTATAAAGTTGTTCAGCCAACTCTAACTGATGATTATCCATAAGTAGATCATTTGTAACTACAATTAAAGGTTTGCCCAGCTCCAAAGCTTCCAAACAGCTGCCTGCACCCGCATGGCTAATTATTAAATCTGCTGATTGCATTTCTTTTTGTATGGTTGGACTTAAATGGAATAGTTCAATAAGTCTAAAACCACATCTTAAAGTACAATCAGGTTTAACAGAAGATCTGCCAATCTGCATTACCAATTTGTTATAGCCTTTCTTGTTTAATTCCTGTGTGTAAAATTGTAATATGTAAAAACAGATTGTTGTCATTTGGAAACTAAATATTCATAATCAAACAATTAAATACCTGCAATACATCATCAGTAGTTACAGTTTCAATCAAATCATCAAACTTTGTTGTTCCAACAGTGACAAAAACTCTCTTGTTCTGCATTTTCGAATTCTGTAATAATTTAAAAATCGAAATTCTTGAAAAATTTATATAAATTATATAAATCTATTTTTATCATTGCAACCGGAATCTCTTCTATTGATACATTTACGGTATCAACATAAGAGACAAAGGCACTGCATAACTAGTGCATCGAAGATGACGGAATGAAATGTCCACTCTTTCCTCATTAGAAAACGTAAACAAACCATCAAAAGACATGCGAGTCTGTCCGACACTCCGTCCGGCGCAGTTGCAAACGAACTGCACTATACTACTGTGCACTGCCTATACAGGACTATATCCAAACTACGATTCCGTTGTGTACGAGCTTTTTAGCTCATTGCTTATATTATACGGACGCCGAGTATCCTGTCACTGTCAGGATACCGTTGACTACGTCGTCACTACTCTACGTTTCTACCTATATACGATTCCGACATCGCTTCGTTTTGCGCGCAAACTCCGGTGTATATGCAGGCCCACACATGTACAATGATAATATAGCCGTTTGCGAGCGTGGCAGTAGTAGCAGTCGTCTTAGGCTCGTCTACTAGCTTAGCTGTAGCCGGTAGCGAGCGTAGTCGGTCAACGTCTTCCCTCTCGACCCACGCGACGTGGAGCAAAAAGCACTGCCGGGAAAAGATATCTGGCACACAGACGGCCCAGCTACAACGCACACGAGATAAGGCCTATACAATAAGCGGGAGAAGGACGGAAAGATACTGTCTTCCATAAAGCCACGATATATATATAAGTATAACTAACACAGGCAGCGACAGCAGCACATACAGAGGGGATTACATCTTCGCGCGGCGTGCAGGGGGGCGACACCGACCGTGCTACTCTCTCGCGCGCAGCTTAACGCAGGCAGCCCACAGTAGAGATAGCCAGCAGCAAGGACAGTTAGCCGGTCGCCGAGTTCCACGTAGCATTGCGCGGGCATTGGCGTTCGCAGGGGAGAGACAGGGTAAAAGAGCGAGAGAGAGAAAGAGAGGGGAAGAACGAAGAAGCTGGAGCTCGCCGTCGAGGAGCGGCCGTGGTGCAGAACAGTAGTCGGTGTCGTTGCTTCGTGAGACCGAGACGCAGGCAAAAAAATCGCCGCCACGATGATGTCGGTGCGCTACACGCGCAACCTCTTCCTCAGGGGCATGTGCATCATCTACCTTGCTGCCTTTGTCAGCTTCTACGTGCAAATTCCCGGTGAGTTTTATGCAATAGCGGACAAAGCCAAAAGCTACCTATATACCTATACGCATGCTTGGGTATATATCGCGTAATGTGTGCGAGATCCAAGGCGCGAGCGAAATTCCAAACACGCGGTGCCGCCGCTGCCGTGGCGTATATTCTCGGAGCAAGCCGCGCCACTGCTGGATTCCGTTTGCTCTCTCTCCCTGCGGCATCAGCGTTTTTCTCGTCTGATTTTTCGGGGTCAGAAGCTGCTGCAGCCGTTGCCGTGTCGATCGTTACTCTTCCGCGTGTGCAGGCCGTTTATTTGGGTTTACCCAACTCGATGCACCCGCCTGCAATAAGAGAACCCGCCGAGGAGGCAGCGGCTTCATCATTTGACGATAAGGTTGTTGTAGGCCCTTTGTTGGTAAATATAGAATCCCGGGCATTGTTAAGGATGCGCGTTTGTTTTTGTATTGAGCAGCGAGGATTTCTCGCGATTCGGCGGGATTTAGGCTTTCTATATGGGTTTAATTCTCTTGGAGACTATTGGAACGGTGTTTTGCATTGATAAGTCAACTTCTTATCGTCAGATTAGGCCGAAGAGTTAGCTTTTTTTTTAACGACTTTACATAATTTAAGCTTTCTTTTTAAACATGCGGTCGCACAGGTTTATGTAACTTTCCAGGCGCTTTTCGAAGCACATTGATGAGTATTGATGGTAATGCCAAGAAATTCTTATAAGAAGAATGGAAGCATTCCTTCCTGTTACAATAAGTGTCAACAAGTTTGTAATAAAAATGTTCGATGTAAACTGGCACTAGTGCCAAAATGTTCAAATCTTCGATTTTTCACATTCAGCGGTATTGAACCGCTGATATAAAAAGCATGTTCCATCTAAAAATAAACTTCCTCAAAATAATTCTTATGAGAATGTCTCATCAAAATTGTTGAGTTTGGAATTAAAAAAAATCAACGTTTCGATAATTTTCCACGTGGACACATTTTCCATTCTGTATAAGAGATGTTTTTCAACTAAAATGAACTAATTAATTTGTAAAAATAATTCATTAAAATGGTCGAGGTGTAGTTTATAAATATAAAGCAAACATAGTTTGTTATTGAAAGGCAGTGATGTGCCATAAAAGCAGCGTAGCATTCATTTTTGCAATGACGAAACCAATATTATTAGCATTCCAGTATCGCGAAGCTCATTCTCGCTCGGCAGGACGGCCCACCTTCATCTCGGTCAGCAGCAGAAATGACACATCGTGTGTGAACTCTCGCGAGAGAAAATCGCGCGCGTCCGAGCCGACAAACTCCCACTTCGATATCCCTCCGCGCGCCGCGAATTATCGCGAATACATTTACATTATGTAGGTGTAAGTATATATGTATAGGTATCGTTACGCTCGTGCCGACGCGTGTTTACCGGCGCGTGGCGGCTTCGAAAAAGGCGAAGCTGAACCCGTGCAATGGATACCATGGTATAAATGTGCTATAATGCTTACCTATATACCAAAGTTTTATCGAAAATATCACGTTAAACAAATCATTTGCATGCGGGTTTTAGAGAAAAGGCGCTTGACATACTATGCGATACGGATGCATGTGTTCGATAGGTGCGTCTACGCGGAGAATCGCGGATGAATACATATGTACGTGTCGCGTAGGAAAACGGGTTCCAGAGGAAATGGTACTTGCTTCCTCGGTTTTGTTTTTTTTTTTTGTTTTTTGTTTCTTTTTTTTTCAACAAGCGATGTGTTGATTGCGAATTCACGTACTTTCTTTTCACTACAATAATTTATTACAGATCTAAATGCTCGATGTTATTAAACATTAGTTTTTCTACTCCAAATCAAGATTGACAAATTTTGTTTATTCATGTAAAAAATATTATAATTTTAATACTATATATTCAAAAGAACAGAAAATTGTAGAAATAAAAATGATGTCATACATATTCAATTCATTTAATTTCATTCAAATTTTATTAAAAATGATATTTTTTATAAATTAATTCTAACATGCAAACAAGTAATAATAGCTTATGTGACTAAATTTTAACAGAATAGATGCTTAAATAAGTATCAATGAGGTGTGTGCAATTTAAAATAAAATACATGGTCATCACATTGCAATGCCTATGTTTTGTTGCATTTCAAACCAAATTATATATATCTCTGTAGCTTTGAAATACATACAGAGTTTCCACTCTATCTTATATATTTAAGTACTATTTTAACTTGTAAAAATTTTTATTAATACCATGATATTTAATACTAATGAATAATTTTTTTGTGATAGGATTATATGGTGATAATGGAGTACTACCAGCAAAAACACAGCTGGACATTAAATCAAGAACACCTTTATTACAAAAATTGAAACAAAAGCCATCTTTACTTTGGTTTGCTCCGTATCTTGGACTTAATGTTGAATACATGCTGGATGTTTTAACATTATTTGGCATAACTTTGTCTTTTCTAGGGTAAAAATTAATTTTTATAAATTATTAATATATGTATTGGTATTAGAAAATCTATAAATATTAACCATTTTCTAGATTTGTATCACAAAAGTTTTGTTCAGCTCCAGTATTTGCTGCATTGTGGTCATTATACTATTCCATTTATCAAATAGGACAAATTTTTATGTGGTTCCAATGGTAAGTTTATAATGCAAAATATTTATTTATCTCAAGCTTATAATTAATAAAAATCTATTTTATTTTTAATCCTTGTAAATTGTCTTTATATGACAGTTATATAAATTCAAATGTAATTTGATATTGTGCAATATAGATACATAAAACCATTTTATGATATTAAATTCAATAGCACAGTATACTATTTAAAAGGATAAATAATATCTGATATGTATTACATAAACACTAACAATTTTGAATAGCAAAATTATATTGTAAACTATTGAAAATTAATTTTAAATTAAAACTTTTAGGGATAATCTATTGCTAGAAGCTGGCTTTTTGTGTGTAATTGTTGCACCATTTTGGTATTCTAATCACACAAGAAAAAGTACACCTAGTGATTCAGTAACATTTTGGACTGTTCGTTGGCTGCTCTTCCGTTTAGTATTTTCCAGTGGAGTTGTTAAACTTGCTTCTGATTGCCCACTGTGGTGGAATTTAGATGGTAATATACAGAAACTAAATTTATATAAAATAAATATTATGAAAAATATTTAAATCATTCCCAGAAGTTAAAAGAAAACAATTAAGCATTTATAGCATAATTGTTATTTCAAATTAGTTTAATATAAATAATGGGCTCTATAATCTAGGTAAATAAAATAGTCCTTTGCTTTAGAAGCCTTTCAACACCAATCACAGATTTCGACATCAACTTTTTCATTATTTAAATTTATTTTTAGGTATTTAAAAGTTATTTTAATCATTAACTGTTTGAAATAAGTTCAGTTATAAGTAGGTAACTCAATTTTATAAAGATGTTGACTCTCTAAAAATAATAATAATTTACTAGAAACGCTTTTTTATGTCACAATATATTTTTCATTTCATTCAAGATAATGCCACATCTTTAAATTGTTGATATTATATTGTTCTGTGAAAAATTCCTGAAAGATCACGAAATTCAGAAATATAAATTACATTTTCAAAATTTCAGCCAATTTTTATAATTTGTAAGTAATTTTCTGAACAATAAAATAAAAATCGACTAAAATTTAAAAATACAGCACTATTTTGAATAAGATTAAAACTATTAAGACATATTATGATCATTGAAAATTGGGCTACTTGAAAAATTTACATTTTTTTGTTGTGTTTGCTGTTTATACAGATTTGCAATGTAGATTGATTGTACAGTCAATATAACTTTAATGATAAAGTAGAATAAAACTATCTAACAGTATTTTAATATACAATGACATAAAATTAATGATATTTTGAATGTATTTTGTAAACCTCAATAATTGATATGAGAAAGTATAACTATACAAGACGCTTCAATTCAACTAGTTTTTAAACAAATTATTTTATATTTCAGCTCTTGGCGTGTACTTTGAATCTCAATGTATTCCGGCACCTTTAGCTTGGTATGCTCATCAACTGCCAGCTTGGTACCTGCGATTAAATACTGTTATAGCTAATGTTGTAGAACTTGTGATACCATTCCTATTCTTTTTCCCAATGAGAAATGTTAGAATTGTAGCTTTTCACATATTGGTAAGTATTTATTGAATGTTTAATTAAGCTTATAAATGTAATTTTAACTGTAACAAAACCCATGATTTCTTTCAACTATAATTTGACAAATAGTTACATTTCTAAGATTAGTGATTTATAATCCATAATTAACTTATTTACAAAATGTTTCAGTTAATCCTTCAATGTCACATAGTGCTGACAGGAAACTACAACTTCTTTAATTTATTAACAGTATGCTTAAGTATATCATTGTTAGATGACGAATTCTTCTACAGCAAAAAGAATAAGTCTGGAAAATCTAAAATTTGGAATCACTTATCTACGTTAGTTTGCATTGCAGTATATGCTGGAATTCTTTATGGCACTTATGTGTACTACAATTTAAGATTAACAGAAGATTGGACTATTTCTGCAAAAATAGGTAAAATTTTAGTGATTTTCTCTTTCTATTAGTATAATACTTATAATTCTACAGCTCTGAATGAATATATTTTCAACAGGTTTCACGAAGGATCAATTTGACTATGTGATTGCGCGTATTACCCCTATTTCCATTTACATAGCTCTCATATCTCTTAGTTTTACTGTAGCCAATGAAGTAGCTAATTCAATTGTGAATGTAAAAGGAACTCAAAAGAAGTTTACTACTACACTTGTAACATTGCTCTATACAGGAATTGTAGCTTCTTTGTTTGCTGTCAGTATAGTAAGTAAACCTTTTATTTCAATTATAAATATTTCATTAATCAGTTAATTTACAGTATATTTTTATTTTTGTAGGTTCCTTACTCAGTTTCTTTGTATCCAAAACTTAATTCAACTCTTCCACCTCAATTAAAACAAATACATAATAAAATAGAGAATCTTCATTTAACAAATAGTTATGGATTGTTCAGACGAATGACTGGAGCTGATGGAAGGCCAGAAATAATAATTGAAGGCAGTAACAATATTGAAGGACCATGGAAAGAATATCAGTTTTTGTATAAACCTGGAAATGTTAATAATTCATTACCAATCGTTGGTAAGTTATTATTGTGTTTTTATCATTAAAACAATTAGGCATTTTTATAGTAAAGTATAAAATCTATCGTCATCAGTATTACATGATATAAATTATAAAAACATTTCCATAGTTTGAAAAATTCTATTTAACTAAAATAAAATTTTACCCTCTTAGTTATATCTGAATAAGAATAATCTATTATGTGCATTAGCATTGCAACACACTATATTTTATTTTACTATATTTTATATTTCGGATATTATCTTTTTTAAATATGTGTATATGTGTGTATA
>JAWWEQ010000010.1:36834954-36874319 GCA_035583055.1 Torymus tubicola
TTTTTTTTTATTAAAATTTAATTGGGCCCTAAAACCCCCCCCCCCCCCCCCCCCCCATGATACGGCCAAGCACGTCGGAGCCACCTTAAGAAAATCAAATCCGATTGAGTAAGTAAGCGGAACTCGACTATTTTAAACGTATTTAGCCATTTGTAATCATTTTGTAGATAAACAGAATTAATTGTCCAAATAAAATGTTAATATTCCAAAATATATCCAAATAAAATAAGAGATTCTCGTCTCGTGTGATGTTTACACCCGAGCGAAGCGAGTCTCCTGTACTTGTATCGCAATGTACTATTAACTATATTACTATATATAACTTTAAAGAACGTGATTATACAGAAAAAATTATAAGGTAAAAAACAAGTGCTTTAATTATATGCATCACATTTGTTGACAACATTTTTATGGAAAATCACATCTATGCTATGCATGTGTGTATATATATATTATCCTATATAAAAAATCCTATATAAAAAAGAGATGGATTTGAGATTGTTACCTCTAACGATTGTGATTGGTCGATTTGAAATCGATGTGTAAAATTTGATTGGCCCACGATAGGGCGCGCGCATCGACACTGCTAGTATGTATAAGATAGACATGAAAAAAGATTTCTTCTAATAGTCTATTATGATTCTATTTTTAGAATTTATAATGGATTTATCTCTAGATAGAGTCACAAGTTTTGTATAATATGATAAGAGATTTATGTGAATTTAATATTAATTGTTTGAAATTTTGTTGAGATATTTGCAATGATGGAACTTGATTTCACGCGCATATGTGCAAATCTAACAAAAGCTGCGAAAAACTTCGAAAAAACGACACCAAAATTTTTTTTTACTACACCTTCCAAATTTAGTTTTTCTTGTTGGTTAGGGTGTCTAGAAAAGATATCTGTTGTTGAACAAAGTTCATCGAAGGGTATCATTTTTCTAGAGCCAATAATCAATTGTTTAAAAATGATTAAAAATAGCTCTAATTTAGTTCTAAATCATTCCACCAAAAACAAGTTAATAAAAAAATTAGAAAAAAGAAAATAAAACTAAAGAGTGAGAGCTTTCCAGATCTTTTTTCAGAATTAGAAAATGTTGATTCCTTCAAAAGTTATGTGAGTTTGAAGTCGAGCTTAAAATACGCATGGTCAATGGTTGTTGACTTTTTCACACCATTTTTGTGAATTTTTATGTATTTTAAGCCCAACTTCAAACTCACATAACTTTTGAAAAAAGTTATATTTACCTATGCCTTGGTCGTTTTGATATCAAATATTTGTATTTATCTTCAAGCCATTTTCTTCTTTCATCTTCTTGAATACCAGCAATAACTTTTTCTTTACTTAAATAAGGTTGCATTTCTATACTTTTGGCTTCAGGAGTATTTATATAAAATTTAATTAAATGCTTTAATACATCATCATTAAAGCCTTGAATGGATCCATTTTCAATAGAATCAAACAACTTTATTGGTTCAGTTATCCAACAAATGTTTCTTCTCGGATTTTCGTTAATAACATCCATATGCAATGTTGTTGTATTAAGTTGATACACGCAGAAAGTCCACCACTGACCATTTGTGATAATCATTTGATTAACAAAAGGATAAGTAGGATCTTGAAAAGTCGAAAAACCTGAAAAAATAATAATTATTTATTGTACTATTGAATTAAATGAATACTAACAAAGTTTAAACATCCTTTTTCATCTTATTGAATATATCAGTTCACAGAAAAATTTATAATTTTATTAGAAAATTCATTTTAACTAATATAAAATAAAAATACTGTTATTTTATTGAACTATAAAAGAATAAATTAAGCAGTAAACAATTTGTAATATAATTGTTTACCCTGGTAACAAGCTTGACTATATAACCAACTAAAAGAACCAAAAACTGCTTGTGTTATTATTGCATCTGAATGATCATTGAATTGTTCTGGTCTTTTTGTGAGGTATCCCCTACTATGATATGATATAAGACCAAATTCATTGTGGTCACCGGGCCAAAAACCTGGTAAAATTGTTGCTCTTGTGCGATCATGCAGATATCCCACTTTTCTGGGATCAAGAGATTCTACAGGAACTGTTAAATTAACATCTTCTGAATTTTTCAAAGACATTATCTCTTTTAAAGGTAAATTGTGCCTGACTTGTAAAACTGGGTTGCCGTAGTACTGTATATGCTGATTGATAGGTTCATCACTCCACTTTTTTGCCCAATGCCCTTTCCGAGCTTTAATTGTTTCATATGGTGTTTCAAGCCCTCCAAAAAACCAAAATGCTTCATTACGAGGTTCAAAATCTGTTTGAGCTTCTATCAAGTGTGTATGATTTACAGCTAAATTTGTTGTTAATATTCTATGGATTTGTTGACTAACAGATTTTGAAGTGAAATTATCCATTAAAATTGAGTCTTCAAGTTCATGTTTGGAAAATTGATGATCCTGACTAAAAAAAATAAATACATTAAAGTATAATTAAAATATAGATATGTAATTTTACTTCTTACTTTTTGTAGCTATACTCAAAAACTAATGCATCTTCAATTTGAGTCTTTATTTCTTGTAAATAGGCATTCATCTTTTCAGCGGTCAAAAGATTATCATAGAAAGAAGGTAGTTTTCGCTCTTCTACTACGTGAGTTCTTGTAAGAAACTGTGCTTTTGGTAAGGGATCATAAGGAATAACACCCTCTTCTAATTTCAACACTTTCCAGCCATAGTATCTTGGCATGTTTAATTCGAAGATTTTTTCTTCCACTGTGCCTAATTTTTTTATTTTTGTATACCATTCTTCACGTTCACGTCTCTTTCTAGCAGGACGAGAAAGATCTAAAATTGGCGGATAGTTGATGTCTCTATCCCATTCTTCACGTTCACGTCTCTTTCTAGCAGGACGAGAAAGATCTAAATTTGGCGGAGAGTTGATGTCTGTATCGACTAACTCGTTCTTCCCAGTAGCAGGTACACTAGAGTTTTGTTGAAGACGTCGAATCAACGGTGTACAACGTGCCAATAAACGCGTATTCACTTTATAGCAATACATGACTGAATAAATCTAAATTTCTTCCAAATTTTTCAAATAAGAATAATGTAAATCATTTTTGTTTTTTTTCAACAAAAGTAATCACAATGACATGCCGCCGCCGCCGCCGCCGCAACGAGTAGAAACAAGAAAGGGGTTATGTTGCAGACGATGCAGCCATACGGCATAGATATAGATATAGACTTATATGTAGAGCAAGTCTGAGCAACTACATATAAAGAAATTTTAGGGAATTCTGTTTTATACCTATTTACCAACTTAATCTCTAACATTCATATAGGTTGTGTTGTCTAATTTTATGCGGGATTTTTAAATTAATGTTTTTACAAAATGACTTTATCAAATATTTCCATTAGCAAATATCATTCTAATTATTCATAGTATCAATATTATTTATGCGTTAATTTCTTGAATGATTATTGTACTTCAATTAAAATTAAAAATTATTTAAAAACGTATGTAAAAAAAAAGTCAAATACTTTTAACATCTATCCTAAACTTGTGTTAGTTTTTTAAAAATTTTTTTAAATTTACGTCATATAAACAATATAAGTAAAGCACACACAGTTATTCAACGAGATTATCGCCAAATCATGAAACATTGCGAATCATAGGTACTCTACTCAAGTGAGAGGCAGTTGTAATAGATAGTTAATAACAATATATATATACACGAAGTGTATATTACGATTATAAGCCGCTGCTGGCTTGCTAAGCAGTATTATATAGGTACTGCTGGCTATATACCTATATGGCGAATTGACGAGTACAAAAAGCCACTATATAGGATTATAAAGAAAAGAATACTACTTATATAGTAAAGTTGCGTGTGCGTGTGCGTGATACACCGATAAACGGACGGCGAACAGCCGGAACGCAGCGCGCGCGCAGGCGCAGCAACAGCGATCTGTTCATCTGTGCCCCTGTCTCAGCCGCGGTCCGCGCGGAACAAGAAAAAATGTCGGCTGGCAGCTGAGCGCCGAAGACCTGCGCGCGCGCGAAAAATACGCATTGTCCTGGACTGTACACGCAGCGCGTCAGACCAAGACAGGGCAGCGATACCGTGAAAAAGAAAGTATACAGAGGAGCCAAAGGAGAAGAGCTGTCGTTGACGCGGATTCCTAGTACTAACACGCGCGCATCGTCGACGCGGGAGGTGTGTTCAGTTAACCTACTGCTGACTCCGTTGATCATGCGCCAGGAAGGCGAGAGGGCCGAGCAAGGCGTGCAACGAGCGTGGGAGAGATAAACGTTATAGACTGCGTGCGGCCCGAACGAGCGACAAGAGGATAAGAAGAGTGCACGCGTCCGCCCCCGCGTCTCATAGTCGGCGCTGCGGCGTTTTTAAAGGTTATCGCTGCTATATACAGCTCCGTTATACGTTGCGCCTATTCCCGTCTCTCTCAGTTGCACCTGCGCGCGCGCTTATAGCTCGCACGTTAATATACGTGTATGTGTGTGTGTAAAATATAGATATATAATACATATCAGAGGGTGGGAGAGCGCGACTTACGCACGCTATCCTCCTCTGCCTCTCGCGCTCTCTGCAATTTTCCGGAAAGGCGGATATCGGGCGCCGATCGGGCCTGCGCCTCATCGCCACAGCAGAGCAGCGTGCGGAAAGGCGCAGAGCTACACGAGAGCCGACGAGCGACGACAATAAACAGTGGCGGTGGCTGCGACTGAGACACGTCCTCGTCTCTCTCGCGGTCAATAATAATAATAAAAGCCTCGCGCCAGAACGGCAGCAAGCAGCTCTCTGCGGGACAGTGTGTAGTAGGAGGCCGCGCGCAAAGTAGGAGGAGGAGGAGGCGGAGGAGGAGACCAAAGGAGAGAAAAGACAGACGGGCAGTGCGCGCGCGAGTGAGAGAGCGAGCGAGAGCGAGTGAGCGAAAGACAACGAGAGCCGAGCCTTATGTCAAGCCCGCACTTGGCCGCTGCTCGGCGCAGGGACGACGACGAGGACGACGGGCCGCGTAGTGCGACGAGGCCGACAACGAACGAGGAGGCGTCGCGGAGAAGGAGGAGAAGGAGGATTGCCGCAGGCGCCCTCGTCGTCACCAGCAGCGGAGCGCAAAAACCTTCGCCAGCATGAAGAAGCTCTTCTCGAAGATCGACAACACCGGGGGCAAGGAGACCAACAGCTACCTGGGCAAGGTTTTCGTGGTCGGCCGGCTCACCGTCACCGTCGAGGAAGTCCTGGCCGAAGGTGACTGACGTCTGCCCCCCTACGCCCCACTCCTTTATCCCTCTCTCTCTCTCTCTCTCCTTCGCCCTCTTTTCTACCCGTCTCTCTTTCTCCTCTCTTGATAGGTGTATATCTAGTGCGTGTCTATAGATTCGTCCCCGACTCTCGCGGTCGTCTGCTCTATTTATGCTCGCGCTTCCTATTCCTCTTGGTGACGATGGCATAGCCGACCTGGGGCTTTCCCCCAGGGATGATATGGCCCCTTTATTCGTCTTTTTTTTTTGCTCTCATTTTCTACGCCGTGCCCGTCCGGCCGTATAATAATCAACGGAAAAGTCGACAACACGCCCGCCTATGCTACACTTTCACCCGTGTGCCTTGGTTTTTTCAGATATTGCCACAGAGCTCGGCAATTGACTATGCACATTGTTTTTTGTTACTCTTTTTCCAATGTCACTGAAATTTTCTCAACATTTCCAGTATTTCTTCTGCCTAAACTATGACTACCTAAATTGGTAGATAAGGATCCCTTTGATTGTTATACCAAATTTACTTAGAAGTATTTATACTTAAATACGCCAATGGCTTCAAATAATTTGACATTCAACAAAAATATTCAGACTACTAATACTACTCAATACTCTGATAAGTGGAAACTGGCATTCATGAAATTTTCAATGTATTGAACCAGTAATCTTATCGTTAGAGATAATAATTACCTATGATATCCTGTGATTAAATGATTGAATCTAGAATCACATAAATATATATATATTTTTTTAATGACATAAAATTTATCTGAATAAATTCATTATAATATACAGTATAAAATATATAATATAGACAAACAAATGGTTTTTATATTCATTATTGATCGATGAATTTTAATCTTGTATTACCTAACAAAGTATCCTCAAAAATTGTAATAAATTCTATTTATGTAGTATTTTCAAATATTATAAAAAGAACCTTTTCATTGCAGGAGGATTCGCCATAGTCTTCCTAGTCAAATCTTCGGGTACTCGCTATGCGCTCAAGCGCATGTATGTTAACAACGAACATGATCTCAATGTTTGTAAGAGAGAAATACAAATTGCAGTAAGTAATACCTTATTAATAATATTTACTTTAAGGGGATGTTGGTTTCTAATTATGTTTGTAATTTGACATTTAACTTAACCCTATACAAACAATTTGATGGTAACTCTACAGATATTGGATGACTCAGATAATTTCAAAAAACTAAAAATAAATTTATCGAAGGTAAAATTCAATTTAGAGATGTGTAATTACATCCGATCTCCCCTTAATCTAAATCAAATGTGAAAATTTTACCTTCATCTAGTGTATTTATATATTTATTTTTAAATAACAAAAATTTTAAATATTAAAATATTTTAAAAAATTCTTTTTTAGAGCAACCTGAGTGGACATAAAAACATTATAGGATATGTAGATAGCAGTATTACACACACAGGGGGAGGAGTTCATGAACTCCTTCTCTTGATGCCTTATTGTAAATCACAAGTTCTTCAAATGATGAACAACAGGTATTTATAAATTTAATTTTTCAAAAATACATTTATTTAGACTTAGTTATTTATTATTATAAATTTTCAGGTTACAGACAGGTTTTACAGAACAAGAAGTGCTTCAGATATTTTGTGATGTTTGTGAAGCTGTGTCTCGATTACATCATTGTCAAACTCCTATTGTTCATAGAGACTTAAAGGTTTGTACTACTAAGAATTAAGAAACAATATATTATATAAATTTCATATTATATAATATATAATTTATGGACCATATCAAAATACTATAAAAAAGTAAATTATTAGATAATTAAAGAAATGATTAATATTTTTAGGTAGAAAATATTTTACTGGCAGATTCAGGAAACTATGTATTATGTGATTTTGGATCTGCAACAGGAAAAGTTCTCAATCCAAGTGTTCATGGAGCATCTGTTGTAGAAGAAGAGATTAAAAAATATACAACACTTAGTTACAGAGCACCTGAAATGGTGGATATGTATTGCGGAAAACCAATTACAACAAAAGCTGATATTTGGGTATTTATTAATAAGAGTAAAAGTAGTTATCAAACTCAATTCTATGATTACATTGTATCAATATAAATTCATTTATTTACAGGCTCTTGGGTGTTTGCTCTACAAATTATGTTTTTTTACGCTGCCTTTTGGAGAAAGCACTCTTGCCATCCAATCAGGAAATTTTACTATACCTGATAGTTCAAGGTTTGTCTTTATATTTTTGCTTTGTGTACATCTCTATAATAAATAATTTTAAATTTTTATTTAGGTATAGTAAAGCATTACACAGTTTGATACGATACATGCTAGAACCAGATCCTGATATTCGACCTGATATCTATCAAGTATCAGCAATTGCATTTCAGATTTTAGGAAAAGAAAACCCAGTTCAAAATTTACATGTAAGTGAAATCAGTTATATTTTCTCTGAAAATATATAAATTACGAAAATGTGTATTATTTTTACACACAGATAAGCAAATATAATAATAGTTAATAATAATTAAACTTCTTTAACTTTTTTAAATATAAACAATATAAATTTACAGAAAGTTTCTACACCTGTGGTAGAAAGTTTACCATCTCCACCAATGGAATCAGAAAGCATAAAACGATCTGCTTCTGTTAAAATTCCAAAAACCACAACTGTAACAACCGTTGAAGGCACTTCTGTAACGCCCAGACAAAGACCAAAGGGACAAAGTGTTAGCACTGGGCCTATTAGCTTGAGTGGTCAAATAGTTAGTCAGATATCAGGTCAAGGAAATCAACTACAACCACAGAGCCCGGCAGGAAACCAGGTCTCGTACGTGCAGGTCAATCAACAAATTACTCCTATCAATGCTCCCCAAGCTTTTTTGCAGCCAATTCCTGGTAATAATCAGCAAACCCTGCAACATCCATCGCAGTCATCCTTTACTCAAGTGCCACCACACATTCCTTCGCCTAATCAGACTGCTACACCCTTTGGACAATCTCAAGGACAGCCATTGTTCAGTCAATCGCAGAGTCCTATGTCAAGTCACTCTCCTCTAGCTCAACAATCACCTGTCACAGTACCAGACAAGAACCTTTATTACTTTGATTCAAGGCAACACGATCCAAGAACTCCAGTAGCACCAGGAAATGATGACAATTTGGAAGCATTATTTCCTCCATCTGGTAAGTTGTTAAATAAAACTTTATTTATTTCGAAATTATTATTTGTTTATTATTTTAAAATTATTATTCTTCGAGTTATAAAATATGATATATTTTAATTTTTTTTATCAAAATAAAAATTTTCTAAAGGGAATTTCAATACTGCTATAAATATGAGTTGACTATCAAATTAAAGAGATATCAGCGATAAACGTTTATAGCGCGTGTGTAAACGTTGTACATGCGCTCTGAGAGCAGACAAACACATAAGCAATAAAAATGGCGTTTTTATTCATTTTTGAACAAAAACTCGGGTATTTTTAAATTTTCTAATGTAGTTCAGAGGTAATTAATAAAATTAAAATTCCAAAAATAAATAAATCATGAAGAGTCATCAGAAATTACTTGAATTTTTTATTCAAAAATGTATTATTTTATTATGAAATAGCATATAAAAACTTCATTGAACTTTTTCACTACTAGATACCAATTATTCTGGTATGATAAATTATTGTCATATTTATGATTTTTTAAAGTAAACAATTGAGAGTTTGAAATTAACTAGATATAATGCAAGAATCATTTTAGTAATGTAAAAACGTTGTATTTATCAAGTTTAATAGCAATCACAGATAAAACTAATGTCCTCCTCTCTGCATACCTTACTTCGTTCACCGTGTCATCTCTCCGCTGTCTACAAAAACTTAGTTTTTACATATAAGTATTAAGCCACGACCACTACTGTCCAGGAGAATCTTTTATCTCCATGGGTCAAAATACTGTTACATCTCAAATACTCATATAAGTTCATAACATCGCTCTTCTTAAAACCGCTTTTGTATTAAAGGAATCAGATACTATTGTATTGTAATAAAAAATCGACTGCCGTCGATGTATTTACGAGTTAAAACACGTATTTATAAGCCAAGCTTTTAAGGAATTTATTGCAGATAAACATGTCAAATGTAAAGAAGTTTTGTTAAATATTATCTACATCTTTTGTACTTAATATTTTCGTGTAAAGTAAAATCCCGTTGAATAATAGACGAAAAGTGTATTTTACACTAATAGAAAAATATAGGGAAAAATTATCATGTTTTCTAATAATTTGGCAATATGAACCAAAAATACATATTTCTCCCATAGAAATATAGTAATTTTTATTGTATTTCTAATAATCAACTCGTCAGGAATTGATTATACAAAGAAGTATTCAATAAGAAAAAATTTTGATTTAATTTTACCTATAACTTTTACATTTAATTTTTATGTAGAGTGAAATTGTGTTAATTAAGAATCGGAAATCGACTTTTTTAAATTACAATTCGGTGTTCAAAATCGTTTTAACGGGCTTCACTCGCCAGAGATTAATTTTGTGAAGTATTTGATAAGAAAAACTTTTGGTTTAATTTTTTATCTATAACATTTTAGTGTAACGTTATAGTCGAAAATCGTCCGTTTTTACCATTTTAGCTGTTTTTCACCGTTGTATTGGTAAATATTACTCGCCTCAAAAAATGCTCTACAGAAAAAGGTGTCTTTTAATTAGTTTTAGCAAATCGACATGTAGATATTAACTTAAAATAAATTTTTCTAGTATTCTAAAAATTTGTTATCAATCTTATAGCAGGACGTCGTTATTTAATTTTGACTTAATATATTAAACAATTTTATTAATTTAATTAACTATTTTAATGGAATCATTTTATTTATTAAATTTTCGATATTTTTTAGGATACCCAGATCCTTTCAAAGATGATGGTCGTTCTCTTCCTGGCCCTGGCCCTGCTCCCGCCAAGATCCCACCTCCAGTAGCTCCGAAACCAAGCGCCGCGAAGGTCCAACAAAAGTTGATCACACCTACGAGTGGTACAGCTCCGTCGACGAAGTTTACTGCTTCTACGCAAGTGTCAACTAACTTAAGCCAAAACTTGGCTCCACTAGTGTTGCCAAAGCCCGTCAACAAGACGGAAAGTCTTAGTCAAAATATAAGTTCAAGCACCTCACCTCCGGAAAGCCCAACGTTAAATTCGTCACGGCACAGACGAAACGTCAGTGACACAAGCGCGTTTAATAAGTGAGTTTCTCATCAATCATTTCTTCATATGTATTCATAAGTACATCCATACATTAAATCAAATGACAAATTGTCTTAACGAATTAGAAATTTTTTATATAGAAATAAATTTTAAGGTTTTATTCAGCTACATTCATGTTTTTAGTATAATATTCTTAATATTGTAAAAATGTCACTGTTCACGATGTTATAGGTTCAACCTAAAAGAATTATATTTTCTGCAAGAAATCGTAACTGTTTTTTTACGTTTTTTTAATTTAATTTAAATAGTAAATTTTACATCATAAGTGTACACAGTATGAAAAATTTGTTGAAGATCACTTATTCTCTATTACACATAGATTCAAGTTTTACAATGAAATTCAAATATAAAATTAAGATCTATTTTTAAAAAATATCGTTGAAAAAAGTGTTTGAGCCCTATAACAAAAAAATTTTTTTATTTAAAAATTCAATGTTTTCTTTTTTTAAATAATAAGGTACTTACAAAATCTGTTCTTTGATTATGTTGGATATGTACAAGTCAAATTAATGCAAATGAAATGTATGTATAAAGTGAGGTAAAACTGAAAACCAAATTTAGTATAATTACCCTATAACATATTACGAGTAAACTTCATTCATAAAATTCCTTATACTTACATATAAATTTTTTTAATTTTTTTTACGATCTTCATTCACATTGCACGGTTTCACAGAACCGTCAAAACTTTCAGAGTTTTTGCGAACGAAACATCACAGTTCCTAGCTCCTTACGAAGCATCCGTGAAGTTACGGAATGAAGATTCTTCGCCTCCCGAAGTACCTACAGATATCAAACCTGGAATTGGTGCAAGTGCATCGCATGTACGTGTTGTAAGTAGTTAAGCGCACAATTTTTTTTTAGTTTCTTTTATTTAGTTGATTAAATTATTTTTTAAATAAAATAAGACGCTTAAAGCTGTTGTATACCTAGTGGCTTCTAAAAACAAAATCAACTGAAAAAATGTGGTTTAAACATTATACTATATTTATTTCATAAATACAAAATATTTCTAATAAAATGGTCTACGATGGTAACATTTTTAATATTAGCATAGTTTTTTGAGAAAACAGTTTAATGGGTTTAGATGAAATAATGCCTAAATGATTTATAATACATATTCCTATAGGGTAACATTCTGAAATTGAAAAATTTTTATTAAGTATGTTTTTAAGCCATTGTACCATGGTGGTTAATATAGTAGCCACCTAAACGTGTTTTAAATTTAAAGTTTATCAGAGACAATATCACGAGTTTTTGCGCGGCTTTTTTTTAAATTTTATTTGAGTAGGAGTTTAGAAAGTATTGGACATAACTTATACATGGATAGTTGTTTTATAATTTTTTATATTAAAAATACTATATCTTTGAGCTATATGGGTCTACAGATAATACCTTTGACCATTTTTTAGAAACAGTCTGTATGTATGAGATATCAATTGTGTAATACTTGAATCATATTTTTTTATTTTTTTTTTTTTTTTTTCAGCTGATTTTTGTCTTATAAACCAGTAGGTGTAAAAATACCTTGATTTCTAGTTGTAATAAGTAATTAATTAAATCAAAAATATCTTATAAATGTATTTAAAAGAGTGTGAAAGAGCTCTACTGTAATAAATAAAGTAATACGTGACCAAGCAGGGCAATGACACACCCTTCATAAGTCAGTTATTTAGATATTGTAAGATTCGTTAATAATATAATAAGAAATGATATTTTGTTTATAACATTGTATTATTTTGTTCTAAGTTTATTTTTTATTTTTAATTAATTTATCTTATGAAATTATTTATTAATTATTAATTTTGAAATTTATTCTTTTTTATTTTCTGCACTGCACAGAGCCTCAATTTAGTCTAACATGCCCTTAAGCGCAAATTTCTTTATTTACAAATATGAAAGTAGTTACATTCTTAATAAAATTAATTAGAATACTTTATTCATTAATAATTTTTAAATCATAATATTTGTAACTGCTTTCGGTTTTTGTTCTTAAATTAAAGAAATTCTGCGCAGGGTCTTTTGTGAATTTCATAAAAATTAATTATTACTATTTTGAATATTTCATACATTAGGGAGAACTATCAAGCATATCAGGATCAGAAACTAGATCATTAAGCACAGATGTAGCTGCTTGGAACCCTTTTGAAGATGTTCAACCATTTAGTCAACTTACTGAGGATCACATTTTTGGTGCTGAATTTGACAAGATAAGAAGAGGTAGCAACAGTAGTATTGGTGGTGTAAAAAGTCGAGAAAGTTTAGTCATGACTTTTACAGAAGGTCCAAAAGATCCATTTGAATCAGCTCCTTTCAGTTTGCCGAGTAAGAATTTTAATTTTATTTTAAAATTATATGATTACAATTCAACAATGCTGTGTGTGTGCGCGTGCGAGCAGGCGTGCCTGCGCTTGATTAGGTCGATTTTCATTAAAGGGAATTTTAACCACAGGCTCTCCTCTTATTATTCTCGATTATAGAGACATGTTCGTTTTTCATTCAAGTTTCAATTTTAAGAAACAATTTCTCTGGTACAATATTTATTATTAACTAAAGCTACAGTGTACAAAAGAAATATTTTATCAAAATTCGAAATTGAATGAGAAAAATGAACCCCTGCAATTGTTAATAATCTGCCATGGGGAAATTGATTCTGTTCTAATAAATTTTATAGTCTCAAAGCTGCATAAAAATATTTTAAATTATATAAAATCAAAAGTGATCTGCAAAGTTTTAATAGTACATGGTGTAACTAGGGAGGAAAGTTGACTTTTTCTGTGATGAATAAGCATAACTGGTTAACTTGGTTCATCCAAATCTGAAAAAGTTAATTGCTTCCTTGTTACACATAGTACTTTTTAATACGTGCAGAAATAGAACCTTTTTTGGCACACAAAGTGGATGGAAATTAGGTATATCAAATCGTCATTACAGGAGACTATGTTCTATTTCTCTCGCCGTAGCAGGAAGAATAGTACATGACGTACCTAGGAAGGAAAGAACTTGGACAGTCATGCAAATTCGCAAACACGAAATATAGGCTGGCCAATTCACCATACCCGAGCTGAAAATACCATGTTCACGTTTCGGAGCCGAGAACAAAAGTGGTACTTTCGGTCAGGGTATGGCGATGAAGTACTTTATCTCTCGGGGGGCCTCAAAATGCTCGAATTTCCATTCACTTTTCTACATATGAAAAGGACCTTTTTCATGCACATGTTAAAATAGTACATTACCTCGCTACGCTCGGGCGCTAATCTTATGCCGTGCGATAATGGGCTACTTAAGACACGAGTATCGTACAGAATTTTATAGCACGGCCTGCCTAAACCCGTCTTCACGCATATCCGTCACCGGATAGGCATGACTTAAGCGCGGGTTTAGACCACACCGTGCTATAAACAATTTTACTATTCTCTACATATATATCAACTTCTTCTTGCATAAACATTGAACAAAAGTTTTACAATACCTTCAAATATTGAAAGATTTTTAATTGGTTTTTTACAGAAAAAGAATAAAAATAGTAGTTTTTATATCAAAAGTGCAAATTATTGATCACACAAATGTATAAAATCTGTTGTATATATGAAATGTATATATCCATCTATTTTTCAATTACACAATAATTATATTGCTAATATCTGCTATAGTTTTTTAATATGCACATAATTGTTGAATCATATAAACATTTTAAGACTATAATATTAATATAATACTAAATAAGAATATTAATTGACTGAAATAAAATCTATTTAAATTTTCAGCAGGCAAAAAGAACAAAATTGGAACAAAGGCTGCAGCAATTGCTGGAGGTAATGCATGAAAAATTTCATTTAACTTTTATTTTTACCATTCTTTTATTAATAAGAATACTGAAGGTGACAAAAATTTTTGTCTTTAATAAATTATCGAATTCGATAAGAATTAAGATGTGCAGGCATCTTAATTTGTAAGGGCAAAGCTATTTTATAACAAATATTTTGCGAAACCTAAGTCAGCCAGCACAAAGGTACATAGAAAAGTTAAACCCAATTTTTCCCAGTTAAAGTAATTTTAGTAAAAAAAGAAAGTAGAAAATTTATAGTCGTCCTGTAGCGCTAATTTTCATTTGATTACTTGTTCAATAATAAGTAGAGTACCTTAATATTACACGAAATTATTAAACGCAATCGATAACGCGATGAATCCTAATATACAACCTACATTTCTTGGCAAAATATTAAATTCAAAAACTTCTAGTCTGTAGATTGTTAACTATATGTGTATTTATGTTTAATAATTGGTCATTTAAGAGCAATTCAAATTAAAAATAATTTTTTTCTGACATTTTGGACATAAATACTATTATATAATATTAAGATTATTTGATCAAAGTCTAATTTGATTATTATATTTTAAACTATTAGTTATTAATTAGTGATGTTTAAAAAATGTTTGTTTTAATGATTTTCGAAATTGCTAAGGAAACAATTTAATTATAATGAAAATATTTTAAAAAAGTAAAAGGTTTGTTCAAAAAAGTCATTAGGTATATATACCTACCAGACAAATAAAGTCTGTAAATGAAAATAATTCTGTGATTTAATATTCGTTCAGTTATGCTCAAGTTTATATATGAATTAGTTTTAATTAAGTTTCAGTAAGTTTCAATAATGTAAGTTCTTGCGTAAAATATACAAAAAGATGTAATTATTTTATAAATTACAATAATAAATAATATTGTCAAAGCATAATTATAAAAGGTAATAACATTGATACACACAAAGTGAAATATTTATCTATTACATAAAACAAAGTGAATGTTTTATCACTTGGCACAAAACTAACAAGAACAAACTAAAATTGCTCGAATTGCTGTAAATAACTTGCGTCTTATAAGATTCGTAAACGATGAGAAAGTAATGCTGGCATTGTTTGTAACGATGTAAATGAGTAGGTTTTAACTAGAGTAGGAAGATGGCCAAAAGAGAGGAATAATTGTATGATATATAAATAATTATTATAAAAATGTTTTCATCAACTGTAACATGTGAAAGCAATGTTTATTGCATTCTGCTCAGGCGCAATAAGAAATTATATAATATAGTGTTTAACTCTTGTATAGTATAAATAATAGTAATTATATTGTGAAAAGAAAAATGATGTATTTTCTTGTGAAAGAGAAATCACATTCATATGAATGGTCAAGAAACAAAATAGCAGTTGAGCACATAGAAATATACATGTACACTTAATTTACGCATACACATACACATATATATACGCGTATATATACATCTATAAATATATAAATATCAAATGCATATAATCTTTTGTGTGTGCTGAAGATAAAATTAAAAAGGACAATGATTACAATTAAAGTTTTATAAAGTTAGTTACATACTTTTCGATATTGTAAATGTTGTCTTTTAATTTCTTTATGTTCCGTGCTGAATATAAATATCTGCTTTCCACTCTCTTGGCTATACATATATAACTACATTTATTTTTCGTTTTTTGTTCGAATGCATCTTATGTAAAATTTACGGAGCTATATTATATATACTTTCCATAAAAGCCAAATGTAACAAATGAACGAATTACTTTCGATATTATAAATATGAAAGAAAAATATTGCAAATGTCTTGTGGAGTCTGCAGCATGTCCAAATTTAGTCGCTCCTCGGAAGATCTTGGGAATAATGGGACGCTTGCTTATTTGTGTTTACTAATTTTTTTCTTTTTTTTTAAACAACTGTGTAAATAATGACCATAAATTTGATGGCACTAAATGGTAACCGGATCACGTCTTCATACATTTTCCACAAAAAAATTCTGCTATTCAGAAAAATAACTATATAATATATAGTTAGTCCAATTGGCACTTGCACTGGCTTTTTGCGCTACACCGTGTGAACCGGGTGCTTTGGTAAAGTGTCTTTTCTGTCCACTGTCTGGAACACCCTAATGAGTTCAGGAGGCTTTTAACAAAATTAATTCATTTTCATCCATACGCGTGATTTCATTCAATTATATTAAAATATATGTACAAGTTATATATGAATTATATATAATTATATCAAAAAAGCTTATGTATAAGAATAACAATTTTTCCTTAACATATCAAAAGAACTAATTACATATAAATCACTTATGGGTAATGTCTCTAACTAAAAAAAAAGGCATTAATAAATTCATAATATTAATTAAAATCCATGTATGTTAAAAAAACATCTTTTTTTATTTATACAATTCAAATTCCTAATATTCAAATTCTGAATCTGTAATTGTATACAATTCTTATGTAATTTTTCGGGCGCCCAAGACAATTTCTTTGCAGATTTCATCCACAAATGCTTGTCAAAATTTAAACGTGTTTTGCTTACGACAATAAATTTTCGAAAAACTAATAATAGTTACGAAGCAAAAATATTAGCCAATTTTGTTTTAAAGCAGTGGATGCTAAATGTATAATTTAATTCTAAATATATACCGTTTTTGTTCGTGCTATTGTATAAAGAAGTCTTTGTGATGAAAAAGAAAGGAACTAGTACATATAAAAAAAATAAAAGATCGTCGTTTTAAGTGTAAAATCGCAGATCATCGAGCGGGCCTGATAATTTTTGGGGCATTGCTGTATATTACAATACTGATGTTAACAGCAATAAATGATATGTATATTAGCACATTAAATTCTTTGTTCTTTGAAATTATTTATTGATAATCGTGAAAAACGCAGCAATGTAAATATTTATATATTTGCATTTTATTTTAATACGTGAATGGTTTGTCTGTACTATCTGTTCTATTTATATATTTATTAATACATATTTTTTTATTATTGTCTTTTTTCTTAGCATTGTTTTATGTAGATTACGTATTTTACGTTTTAATTTGAACAACTTAAACTCTATAAATTAAAAATCGTGTCTTAGAATTAAATAAATGGTGAATATCTAAGTCACTATTTATTTATTTATTATTTTTTTTCTGTTTAAGATTTAATGGATAACAATGTTTATTTTGCAGTAGAAAATTTCGTTTTTTCTTCGTTAAAAGTGTATTTTTTCTATATATTAAAATAGATTTTTTATGGTATTGTACTCCTTAATAAGATTATTTATCTGCAAATGTTTTATATGAAACCAAATAGTGTACTATAAAAGTATAATAAATTTGTTTTAGAACAAGCATTTCTGCGTTTTTCCACGGTCTCATCCCAAACCCCCAGAATCTGATTAGGACTGTTCCAGACGATATGGTGGCATTACTAACACGTTATGTAGCTTTTTATTTTCTATTTAATGTCTTTCTCTTTTGTTTTCTTAAAGATGAAAGAAGTAATTGATAGTATTCGTACACCGAAGTCGGAAAAACCGTAATTTTACCTCAGTAGTCGTAGCGCCATGTTAAGAGTGTAACTTTCTTACTTTTTTGCACAACACTGGTAAATATCTGATGTATGCACTGTCTGCAGCAGACCTAATCAGACACCTCCTCTCTGACTATCTTTATTCTAAGCTACAATAATACATAATGATAGAATAATTATTATTAATGCTGTTGCGCCGCGAATCAACAAATTGGTGATTGTACTTTGGTGAACAAACTCGGCATATGCGACGAACCTGTTCAATGCTATTGCGTTTATTTAACTTTTTCTGTAGAAAATACATTAAGTATATAGTAGGTAAGTATTTGGCTTGGTTTATTTGATCAACTAACAAATATTTAAGTATCAACAATTTGTTCTTAATAAACAGAAATTATTAATTTATTAAAATATTTGTCATGATAATATCACAGACTTCATTGCCGAAGACGTAAAATATTTTTCCGATAATTACACTATTTGCATTCATATTCCAGTTGAAAATATCAAGATGGATTTCAAAGTTTAAGAATATGTAAATTCTTGTCACATGTCTCAAGCAGGAAAAAAATCGTTGTCTAACATCTAGTGCATTCATAAACTGCGGTAGAAATGCGGTAGAAATGCGGCAATAGCAGTCCTGTTTCATTTCCACTACAGTTCAAAAAAGCATTAGATGTCGAATAACCAATTTTTTTCCGCTTCAGACATGAGACAAAAAACATGGGACATGTGACGCTATGTAGACACTCGCTAATGAATTTTGATAAACATTTTCAAAATGTGTTTCATATAGGTTTTCACGAACATTTTTCTATTAACATTTTATTTAGAATCACGGTTTTAATGAATGTTTATACAAATTCGAAAAATCCGAAAATCCATATAGAGATAAATTTGAAAAGTTTAAGTTTTTATTTTTAAAGTCATTTTACAAAAGTTTATGCAAAATAAATGAATGTAACATACTTCGACATTAAAATAAAGCTATGTAGATTTACATATCTATATGAAATTCATTAAATAGAACTACTAAATGTTCATAGAAAAACCTATATGATAATCCACGTAGAAATCTATCCTTGACGAAAAGTGATATTTGAAGTTGATTAAAATTTTTTGAAATTTAATCAACTTCAATTAGGTTCAGTATTATTTAAATTACTTTAATAATTTCAATTAGCTGAACTATTCATGAAAAAACCTACATGAAAATCTATGTAAAAAACCACATAAAACATATTTTAAATTGATTTATACAAAAATTTATTTGTAAATCCAGATGTACAAATTCGTATAGATTCTATATTGATTTACATATGAATATTTTCAACTGGTTAGCAACATGTTGCAGTGAAATAAGTATAACTTTAATTATATTAGATATTTTTATTTAAAACATTTTGAGGTGGCTCCATATATTTAATTTATACTTTGTTATACTATAACACATTTCTATTAAATTGTTTAATATAGCTAATGTTTTATAAAAGTTACTGAAGCCGCTTCAATTTTTTAGCATTGTGTCCATAATACAAGTTTTGCTACACCTTAATGTAGAATAATAATTCTCAGTTTCCATAGATTTATCTTCTCTTTCGTATACATATTTGGTAAATTAGTTTTTTAGTGTTTTTATTTAGTGAAAAGTATTTCGTTTTTCCTTGAAAGCTGTTTAGAATTTAATAGTTAATTTATATATAAAATACAAAAACAAATTGTTGTAAAAGAAAGCTTACAACGTTTTGCATTAAACTCTTTCTTATATTTTTTAACAATACATTCATAATATGATCATTTTCAAAAAAGACATTTTTATTGTAATTTTCTTTATTAGAATAAGTTTTGGTGATCAAGTTAAGTCAATAATTAAAAATAGTTTAGTATAGTTTGTTGCTCGACCAAACTAAGTAGAAAAAACGCCAATGCGTGGATTGCTTGTGCACCCACGTATCGTGCATCATATCCGTTATTTCACGTGGTTGTACTATTTATTTATATTGTCTTCAAGTCACAGACTTTGTTCGAACTTTGAGATATGTTTTGGGGTATAAAAAGTCGATTAGCGTCTGTAACACTTCAAAGAATCTCAAGAAAGGACCATATTTAGTTTTCTTTTTAGAATATTTCGTAATAACACCCTTTTTAAATTACAGTCATTTAGTAGAATAAATAAAACTTTTATTTAATTTCTTGACAATTGAAAAAAAATTCAAATTTTGAAAGAAATTTACTAAATACACATGAAGATGATTTATCAGTAAATTTTCTTTTTTTAACTTTAACGTGTTCTAGTAGAAAAAAACAGATTTGTTTAAACACCAGTATTGTTCAATTATATTTAACATATTTTAGTGCTTGTATAATATTTATAAAATGTATATATTATGGAGGTATAAGCTACTTGTGATGTGCGCGTAGAGAGTGGTTTTCCTTTGGACTCTTGAGTAAAAACCAACCACTTTACACTCGCAATATGTATTAATAGTCAAGTTTTACGCCGTAAATTAAAAAAATAGTACACTCAATACTGGCGCAAAATTACTCGTCTTTGTCGCTATTGTTACCCGAGCAAAGAGAAACAAAGTTGACTCAGACAAGAATCATTTACTTTGCGCTCTTATTGTCTAATGTAATATTTAATCATGCCGTATGATGCATAAGTTATATTTCACATCTCTAATTTTGGACACGCAAACCATGGTATATATGAACAATTTTATAGAGAACAGTAGAAAATATCAAATGACTGGGCATAAAAAATCAATAAAATTTTGTTGTTGGGTATGCCGATCACACCAGGATTTTCTGATTCTCTAGACAATAGTGAATATACAAAACGAACACTATGAGGTCGGAAATTTTGTTACTAACCGGAACGTTGGTTTTTAAAAATATTTTAAAACACTTATTTAAAAAAATAAGTTTTAAGATTTTCTTTATATTACAAAGGTTATGCAAAGGTTGTACTTCTCTCATTAGTCTGAGAAATTTGACGTTTCGCTGGTCTCTAGCGTTGGAGGTATGCAATTAACAAATTTAGATTAATAGTATAGGAAAAGATTTATTTTACGTATTACGTGCATAAAATAAACCATGGTCTTAAAAACATTAAATTATGTATTTTTCAAGTGATTGCTCTTTGAACTGTTTAAACTTCTTAAAGTTAGCTGCTATTTCTAACGCTAATCATATAGACAAATTTTAAGTAACTTCTTACAAAATAAAATTTTAGGAAAAAAAGCTTCAATTAGCTTTTTTCGAGTACGAAAAAATTCAAAGTTGAACAATGAAAATACTTAAAAATATGTTAATCGATAACGGTAATGAGAGCTTGTTAAATTTAGATTTATTTTGGTATTTGAAATGTTATCAGGGAAATTAAAGCTTTATACAGAGCTTATATTTTTAAGGAGTCTCATAAAATTGTTAATAATTCAACTTATTGAAAACGTGAGACTCTGTAGCTTGTTCATGTGTTAACAACCAAAAACATATCACAAAGTTTAATTAGAATCCGTGATCTGGAGATCGTGGCCTCTTCTAGTGAGCTGAGATAATATTGTATCAGTCTGTTGTCGTGCATAAGTCTTTTTGCAATTAAGTGTAATATAATTATGATTCTAACACTATCCATAACGTATGCAGAACGTTAAACTTGAAGTTATTAATATTCTTTTATAGAGAAACTTTGCAAATATCCGAAAATACTAACATGCAACTTAAATATTTAGTTATTTTTTGTGAACGAGCTGTAGTAGAAACTAGGAATTGCGCAATTTCTGGACATATAAAAATATTTTTATATAGAAGAGAATGACATTATTTAGTTTTCTTAAAAAAACTTTGAGTTTGGTTGATGTCTTCTTTGCACGTACACAAACATACAGTTAATGTTGTTTTTATAGGTATTTTCTGAAAATGATCGAAAACCTACAGCTTTTTTCTTTACATTTCTCTCTCCTCTCTCTCTCTCTCTCACTCACTCACTCTGCCTCTCTTTCTCTCTCTCTCCCCCCCTCCATCTTTCTCTTTCTCGGGACGCTCCGCATAATCGCAGTTTTGCGACGAAATAATACATTATACATCATACGCAAACATTACGTAAGTAAGTGAATTTAAACAATATTGAACAAAATTTGCTCTGTTTTTGTTCTGTGCAGGTGGTTCACTGCCTACCAGTTCCAATCCTCCTGATCACTCGACCCCAGTGCCGCAAGCCCGACCAAAAGTCTATTCATCGACATTGCAGTGGAGTCAATCCGTAGATGGCACGGGTAATAGCAACGCCGAAAATACGAGTGTCGTCATTGTCGACGAGGCGGCATCGCTCATCGCTGCAGCTTCGAGTCCTGTTTCTCCACCCTTTGTGCGCGCACCCGTCGAAGATCGCTCCAAGTACGAGAAGCTCGCTTTCAACGCCGACGAAGTGTCCAGCGATAGTGACAAAGACAAGATGGCCCAGCGCGGTGAGGAACGTGTAAAAAAGAAACGACGTCGGGTAAAGGGTGTACTGAACCGTGCCCGGAAAAAGGCCGTCGAGCAGCAGCAGCAGCCGCAGCTGCCACAGGAGGCGAGTAACGGCGTGGAATCGACTGTGAAGACTTACGAATCGGACGACTCGATCGGCTCGGCGAGTGATCTTAAAGCAATGAACGATGAGGACGGACAGGGCGAACATGACTACGGGGACGATGGGGACTACGATGATGAGCTTGATGACGACGAGCGCGACAAGATCGACGAGACTATCTCCGAGAGCGTGCGCACCTGTGGCAGCTCAGCCTACCACGCCGAGTGCGAGTCCGTGGCGACGCACGAGGAGCCCGAGCACCGACGCATGCGTCGCCTGAGGCGGCATCAACAGCAGCAAAACCAGCAACAGCAGAGCCAGCTGCAGACTGCGAGAATCGAGGCGGACCCAATTGTGGGTCACCAATACGGTGAACAGCCCTTGCTCTTGGACGACGAGCTGGACCCGGAGTCTAAGCCGGAGCAGACCCAGGGCGATCCCTTTGTCAAGCACCAGTACAAGCTGAAGCCACTTATGTTGAACAATGACAGCTCGTCCGACGAACCGGAAAAGCCGGAGGGTCAACGCGCCTTGAAGAACGGACTCTGGAAGCTGGAGGAGGACGTGTTTGCGATGGCTCCTTTTCCCCGACCCAACAGTTCACGGAAGAGCAGCGGGGCAGGCAGCAGGGAGGAGAGGAAACGCCCCAGCAGCAGGGCTGACAGTCCAGCCTCAGTCTCGAATAACGTTCCGAAAGCGACACCTGCCTCCCTTGCTAATTCCCCCATCATATCAGGCACGTTAGTCGACATAGGTGACGACGACGGAAGCTGCGAGCCGCCTTTGGTACAGCCGCCGATGTATCACTTTGCGGCTCCCCCTGTCGACAAGATAGACTACATCAGCACGCCGCCGGGAAAGGCGAGCTTTCAGACGGACGAATGCAAAGAGAAGGACCTCTTTGGCTCCTCGCCCTTTGACTCTAGCTTCAACAACCCCTTTGACAGTATGTCCAGCTACGCCACTCCCGAGCTGAGCGCACAGACGGCGCCCGCCACGATCACATCGAAGGATCGCTCGACCCTCTACAGCGGGCCGACTTCCTACTTCCCGGCTATGTCGCCAACCGTCGCATCTGCCTCGAAATTCGGTCTCGTTACTGTCAACTCCGGAGCATCTTGCGTGAGCATGCCACCGCCAACCGTCATGCGGGACGAGGAACCGAAAGACCTCTTTGGATCGATCCCATTCGACGAGATAACATCCCTGGCTCCGAGCTCTGGGAGTCAGCAGTTGCAGCAGCAAAGGCCGACGTCCTTACCCCTGACGCAGTCGCCTACCTTCGTCGACAAGGCCCTGGGAACGATCCTCTCGAGCAGTGCACAGTCTGCTCATTCTGCTCAGTTACCACCCATGTGCAACCCAAATTACGGCATGCCGGCCGCGTTGATAACCATTCAGAATACAGTGTCACGACTGGAAACATTGTCTCCGGAAGTAGATCTAGGAATCACATCGCCCACCTCACCCGAGCCTCTTGTAGTGCAGGACTCGCCGAAATACAAAAAGCACCATCATCACGAACGAACTTCTAAACACCAAGATAAGTCCAAGTATCACTTAATCAATGAAAACCGTAGTGATAGCATCAACGTATTGCCCTCAAAAATATCGTTATCATCTCATAAGAGTAGCAAGAGCTCTGCAAAGAAAACACCCAAAGGTAGTAAGAAGTCAGCGGCAGTTACTGCTGGTTTTAGCAACATGAGTTTTGAGGATTTTCCTAGTGATGAAAATAATGAAGATGGTATGAGACACGCAGGTACAAGAGCCGCGTACGAAGTTATCAGAGAGCCCGAGAAAAGATTTGGATCTTTGAAAAGGAGAAGCAATCCTTTTACTTGATGAAGTGTGTGTATCGTCAAAATGCAGCTATCTGCGCTATCTGGAGATTGCAACGCTTTGTATAATGCCTTTTAAAAAATTTAAGATAAAGTCAACGATGAAAATTTTAACAATATTTATTGTAAATAGAGACTTATGCAGAGTGAGTATTTAATTTATACTTAGATAATTTATTAATATCTTAAATATTATTTTTGTTTTCGAGTCGCATTTAATAACAATATCTCGACGCATTGAACAAAGCGTTGCAACCTCATTTAATGAACTGATTATTTATTTAGATAATCATACCGGTTATAGAGCTAACAGAAATTTCCTTGTCTAATACGAAACGTATGATATTGACTTATGTCTTTGATTTTTTTTTTTTCAAGTTTGAATGAGACATTGTAAGTTTATAAGTTACATAACTAATATTGAAATCAATTGTCATTCATTATTTATTACAAACATTGACTTAAAAGAAAAACAATATTTAAACAAAAAAAAATTATATTACAGTATTTAAAAAAAATGTCCATTCAATCTTAAATATTGAATTCGTTACGAGATAAATTTGCGAATACACTTGAGTTTTTGCAGCAGTAAAAATACCAAAAGTATTGACTTGACCGTTCCCCATAGCAAGCATTTAGTCACTCCTTAACAAGTTTTGTATGGTAGTAAACATATAGGTTGTTTGTGTAACTTAGGCAGCTCGATACCAAAAACAAAAGAGGGAGATAAAAAAAAATTAGGAACCTTCCATGTCCAATTATTATACTATACTCGGTAAACGTAAGCATGCGCGTCTATTTTTGCAGCTATCTATTTTCGCAGCTTTTTATATATTACAATAATATAAAGCTAATCGGCCAACTTTTATTAGTCATGTATTTATTTAAAATAAATAACAAATTAAGACTCTTCTATACTCTTCAATACTCAAATACATATGAGTCTTGCAAGGGAAAGAAACAAAAAAAAATTAAAAAAACGTTCAGATCTTTTGTGAAAATGATTTTTATACTTCGTATCAGGGAGAATAAAAAATCAACATACGTAGAATTTTTAGACAATAAAATGACATCTGTAGAGAGACAAAAAAATGGTTGTATAGCTTAAGACACCGCTTGTCTAAAAATCGCCTTATCACAAAAGACTGAAACACTAACGCTAACAATCTTTGCTTATTGTAATTAAAAATGTCCTCCTTGACTCTGCAAAGATGCAAAACTGACAGTTACTTGGATTTAATTTTTCTTTTAAAATTATTTTTAAATACTAGTTACTTTATTTTTACGAATCTTAAAACTAAAAATAAGAAAAAAAAATTAATCGTAGTTTGTTTTTCAACCTTTTCTAATAAAGCTCGTGTCAAGAGCACATGTTTAATTACACCAAAAATATTTTTTGTTAATTTGTTCTCATTTGTTGTGTTATTAATATAATTTATTTTTTCAAAGCCACATTACTTTCTTAATTTGTGTGCTATTCACGAAATCATCAATATATAAAATGAAGTTATGATTAATACCAGTACATTATACTTTCATACAAATATTTATTTCCGTCGTTACATAAAATCACCGGAATATATATTGTGATGCTGCAATACGTAGATAGTGCACAATAAATATTTTTGCGCCACAATAGCTAAATTATTCGTTCTATTTTGAAATAAATTACATATTGGTTAAGACATAAGCCAACATTAATTTATCATAAAGTTCTACTGTGAATATACATGTTTTTTCTACCAATTAGTACAAACGGGTGCTAAGCTTTTTCTCCTACAAGGCTATTATAATCATGATCGTATATTAAACTTGTAAAATTAAAATCTTTCATAATAGGAGCTTTGTTGACCAGCTGTCTTCGAAAAAATCTTGTACGTAGATCGTATGAGCATTTAAGTAATGCGTACTCTTTTATAATGCAAACTGTCGAAACAAGATAAAGTGCCGTTTAAATAAAATCTATGTATGCATTGCGAATGAGACGTTTGACAGTTTTTCGATTGTTTACACTGTAAATGAGTTTATGTATGCGCATTATACATTACTTCGGTTGCGTGTGTTTTGCGTATTTTTTACTTTATCTCTAGATTTTTATGAGCGAAATGGCTTTTGAAGTAAAAATATAAATAACTACATGCTTCTTTTTTACAAGTATAACAGATTGTTTCAAGTCTTAGTAATTTATTTGATTTTTTATTAATAAGCTTCAATTGTGAGTGTGTGAAAGTGAGACAATATTGTAAGTAAATCTTATATAAAAATGCGGAACATATTATATATTACATAAATTTATGTAAAGTGATCATAGATGGTAGGCGTATATAAAATTTTTGGAATTAGGTGCCTTCCTTGATTATATGTGTATAACAACTTTTATTGTATATCCTATTTCTTTTAGTGGGAAGTTTATGTATAGGATTCGGTATTCCAGTCAGAAAATATATATTTTTTCAAGTTTATTTGCAACAATAGTGCACTAAACTTGATAAAAAAGATTCAATCTATTTAGACTCTTGTGCCAAATTTGTGTTATTTTAATATACATTATCAAAATTGTTGTTAAAATAACACGATGCCAACAGAGAAATTTAGATAGTATTTTCTTCAAAGTATTTATTTTTGCAAATTAACTGCTATTTAATGTCAGAAGTAAAGAAATATTTTAATTATAACTTACTCTATAAAAATAAAATCAAACTTCTCAACAAAGAAAATTGTTTAACGTAGAATCTCTGAAACATTTTGTATAATAAAATGATGAAAACTGCAAACTTGATGAAAATAAAGTAAAAAAAAAATAATTGAATAGTATGGTATAGTAATGTATTTATCATATCATAATTTTCTATAATATCTCTAAACATTTTCAACTTAAGTTAGATAAATGTGAAGTGTCACTTTCTGCCAGAGATAGTTATTTTCTAAATTATAGTTTTTAAACTATGATATATTCTTCTGACATTTACTACAACTTATTTATTTGTTTCTTTCCTATGTAATTATTCTAACTTTCTTTCTTAATTTATTTTTTCTTTATATATACATATATAGTATTGTTTGAGATAAAACATTTATTAAAGAGAATTATACTTATCCACAGAATTACGATATTACCGAATTCTGTACGTGAAAAAACGTACACAATAGATTATGTCAATTGTATGTACATACCTCTGCGTGGTATTGTTAAAAACTATATACTATTTACATAAACAGTATAACTTTAGTTCCTGTAATGATAAATCAAGGAACCACTGTTTAAAAAATCTTCTAAAAGAACTTTGTAAAGAAAAGCTTTTTAGTTTTGTGAATTTATTTTATATCCACATAGGCCTTACGACCAATTTTTCTAGAATTTTTTTCGTCTTTGGAGAGTGCATATTTTTTTGTTATCAAATTATGCAATTTCGATTTTTTATAAAGTTTTGGAAAAAACTAGAAAGTTGCCAAAGATTGTTTTACAATTGTAAATGAAATAAAGATATTGAAAATTTACGTCTAAAACTTTATATTAAATCGATATTGAAACATTTTTACTGGAACAATAAGAATTATACTCTAAATTCAAATTCTCTACGCTGAAAATTGTGTAGTTTTTTGGATTGCTAAGACATTCCTTAATACTATAATCATGTATTATTTATCGTTAAAATATTTATCAATAGAATTATTCATTTTGTTTTGTATTTTTACTGTATTTACGACTATCCTTTTGAAATAAGTTTTGTTTGTATTATATCAATTTCTCTGCTACTTTGTATTTCCATTCACAGGATAATTCAATAAGAAGGAATGAGTTATTTAGTGATTAAAGCATTCCGTTAAACTATCCTTGTTTATGAAGTGCAGCATTCAACTGTGTATTATTTTTTAAAATCAGTTTAAGCGTCCACGTTAACGTTTTATTACTTATTTCAACAAAAGAGTGCGTAATTTACAGCAGGATAAAATGCTATAAATCAATGAAACACTTTTACATATTGAATTCAGCAAATCAGTTGTTTAATTTATGAATTTTCTATACTTTAGTTTACCTCATACTGTGTTTCAGGTTTTTATATACATATAATTATCATTTAAACTTTGTATAGCTTTAATCTAATGTCTACGCATTTTAGCAAAAAGAGTTGCATTTACCAGATTTGATATAAGAAAAAGGCTTATTGAATTTTCTACGTGCGCTGTATAGATGCTTTTAATGGGCTCTATCATCTAGTGTATATAAATAAAAGGCAGCAATGAAATATTCTTGTGTATATTGAAAGGAGTTGTCATACACGCTCTATTTCCTCGTTGAAGGTCTCGTATGTGTATGATAAAAAATAGCGTAATGATATTGCGATACCTCGAGCGTTACTAACTTACATCAATGTATATATTTACTATACACGAGGTACTGTAAAGTAATAGAAATTACGATCGCACTATTAATTACAATCACTTTATATATGCTATAATATAAAGAGAAAAATTTATATACATATATTTATGACTTGAAGAAAAGAAGAAAGGTAAAATATTGTCGTGTATAGACATGCAAGATATAAAAATAAGGATAATAAAAGAGTTGAATGTATAGACCCATATAAGCGTGAAAGTTGATTTTTCGCGAAATTATTTTATGCAGCTGCTTTAAAAGTGAAAGAATAAAACTTATTACAAAGATATTTTTCATGGTGGATTAGAGGTGATACAAATTGTCGGCATGTATGTGTATATAAAATCGACCTTATTGTATATTCTATGTATAAAGTACAAAGCGCTGAGAAATAAACTGTATCATAATATAAAAATTTTATTATTTTTTACATTCATTTGCTCCTAGTTATCGTTTTTTTTTTAATTTAAAAATATCAATACAATCTATAATTTTAGTATTTTTCAAAACTGAAACATGAGTATAAAACGAAATACATTCTTGACACTAAATGACTTAAATTGAGAATATATATCATGTACATCTTGTTCATGTTTTTTGCAATATTTTTGATATTACATCTTGTATATAATCGATACATTTATTCTTATTAAGTACTAATGTGAGGCTGGCAACCACGCACAATAAAAACGTAGTTATGTAACCGTAAAAAACATTCGCTATGTCATATTTATCTTATCATCTATAAATTACATAAATGCACTTTCAATAAATAAAAATTTTTTACAAACGCAAATCTTGGAAAAAAATTACGGAACTTAAAAGAATCTAGAAAATTTAAATATCCATTTAGCAATAGATTTGTCGTCTTAATAAGCGAACTCTTATGGTATATGTCAGTCATTCAAGTAATCAGCAACAGCAACACATTTTTTCATCTAAACTTTTTAGCCTTTGTCTTTCCATGAGGATGTTAATCACAAAAATCACCACCCACGAGAAAAAGTTCAGCCAGGAATTGAATATCGCGATCTCGAGAGATAAACCCGTATTTATTGCATCACCTCGACGCCAATTATTGGCATCCGGTTGAATGTAGTCCATAAAATCTAAAACAGCACCGCACGACAGTCTGTTGAAAATTGCCTGCCAAAAGAAAAGGTTAATATAAGTATAGTAATATTACCCATTGAAAAGGTAGACAAAGGTGGATTAATAGCAATAAGGTAATACTTGGTGCTCAACCGTATGGAATAAAATTTTCAAATCATGAAGTTTTAAAAACTCTTATAATCATCAGTAAACATTAATGATTTTTTTGAATCTCTGTAAAATGCGTCATTTTGATTAGTCTTTTTGGACTATAGGGAACTAGATATAAAACGTCTCAAAGTGTACATTTCATATTAGCCGCAGACATTCCAATTTCAATTACTAAAAATTAATCATTTAAAGTCATTAATAAATCAATCGTCTTACTTTTAATTCAAATGTAATAATCCTGCTTTAAGAATAGCAATTTTCACCTTGTATCGTTCTACAAAGTTTCATCTATTTTCGTTTCAAAAATTTTTGTTTCAAGAATAAACAAACGTGTTCTTTCTTTGTTCAGTCGATAGAACAGCGTTAGTACAGTGCTTCATTACTATACCCATCCCCTTTACCGTACACAGTTACACTTACTTCAGACTCTTGACCTGTCGAGCCGAGTAATCGAACCAAAGTCCTCCGATACTGCTCACAAGTCTTGTAAAAACCGTCAGATAGGACAACGGCGTGAGCAAGAGAAAGGCAGCAGATTAGTACAGCTAGAAAAGCAGCTGGCATCCATAACTTACATGGGGCTCTTTCTTTCCGTTGAACCACGACAACTCGACCTTCCAAACTAGTACTGAAATCATATTTATTATTGAAATCAAACAAGAATTTCGTAAATTTTATTAATTAATTTAAAATACACATAGTTAAGACGAGTATACGATATACTGTGGGCCCACAGAAAAAAGGGGAATTTTCAATTTTTTAATATTTTACTTCTACGGGTGCACTAATTAATAGTAACCTCGTCGACGAATTTTTATAAAAGTGTAATCTATTAAAAAAAATAGCATATCTCATGGAACGTGTAACCAACCTGTGTAATCAATTAGCACATATTCAAAAGTAAAATGAAAATCCTCTTTCTTTCTGTGGACCCATCATATATTAATCTGTTATATGATAATAACATGCATAAAGCAATATAGCAGGACGTCACAAATATGTTTCCTCATTAAACAATTAGTGCTTACATATTTATTTCTGTAATAGGCATTATATGTCTGAATGTGTAAGGCCAGAAGCAGTCATATATTTGCCCTCTCGGGGTTAACCACCAAATAGACTGCGTGTCGTAACGCAATCTTACGTAATTAAGGTATAATTCAAACGAATAAGGGTTTGAAAAATTTGCCGTCGGTACTGTATTTTAATTATTAATTTAATATTTTTAAACCTGATACCGAAATTTCAACTTCAGTAACCAAGCAATTTAATAAGATATTTAACTTTGAGCTCGTAAAATTTAGCATTAAATATCATACTTTATACCGTTTCAAATGAAAAATTTTACGAGTAAAAAATTTTTAAACCTAAATATCTTAATTTTGTGAAGCTTAGTAACCTAAAGGTTGCGCACTGTCCTTCTCATGTTAGTAAATCATAATGTTAAAATCAACAATTCCAATATTTGAAAAATAAAAAAAAAATATTTTTCGCATTGTTTTATTAATGAAGTCATATAAAAATTCACCGCGCATACAATTAGTGGTAGTCATTATGTCTTTGTAAATTAATACTAAAATGAAAAGTTTATCGTTCGATTTCTGATAACTCACGAATACACAGATTTCAGTTAGAGCGAAATATAAAATTAAGAATACATTGAGAATACATTACACACACTTTTCTAGAATACGGTATCAAATATGTTTTTAAAAGTACTAAAAGTTTTTACTTGGATTTCGCAACATTAGGTACTTCAAAAAAAAAAGTTAATTACCTGTTCATTTTCTTCATTAGAAGTTCTATCTCATGCGGCCTTAAATATAATTTAAGTTTTGTGGAATTGTAAAAATATTTGTTTTCCCTTTGATTAAGTTGATATATTCCAAAAATACAGTATGTTTTTCATTTTATCACTAGTAGACTAGTGTAGCCATAAGGTTGTATGATCATGAGTAATATTTTTAACAGAGATTATTTTTTATGTTAAAACATACGATAAATAATTATGCAAAGTAATTGATCAATTTTTAATAGAATGATATGCTAATTTTATATGTCTATCATACAACCTCAAGAACACAAATGCAAATTAACATTGTCTTTCAGTATTTAAAAGTATGGAAATGAAAATATTTTTATTTGATATAAGTATATATATATATGCTAGGATATTGCAAGCCCTTTGTATAAAATAGTAGATTCTCATTACTTCATATACAATTTTTGTAATTATAGCGTAAAAAAAATTAACAGACACTAATTTGTTCTTTTACCACGTTAAGTTATACATTATTTAATTATTACACACACATTATTTAATTTTTCACAGTTCTCGTTCAGTTTTCGTATTTTCAAAATTATTAAAGCACTTGTACAATCTCTTTACTTCAAAGGACATGTCGAAACCTAAATATTAGAGAAAATGTATATTAAAAAATGAATTTAGGTACGTATAACCTTACGCTTCAACTATTATACTAATCGAGAAACTTTCACAATTCGGTTGCGATCTAAAAAAAATATTTCGAATTACATGAAGTCAAAAACCACTCTCCTATAAGTTTTACAATATTTTACTACTCTATGACAAAATTCGATGTCGAAACGTGTACGTAAATTTTGAAATGAAAGGTATAAGATATTGTAAAAATTAACTAGAGCATTCTTCATTTCAGAGAATTTCATATAATATTTCTTTTTCTTTAAAATTCTAAAATTGAGGATTTTGCCAAACCCTCCGAAATCGTATAAAGAATATCCTATTTATTTTTTAATGAGTTAATTCATGAAATATTTTTACAAATTCTTTTAACATTCTTTAGTTTTATTCTGATTAATTATATTAATTTTCAGAACGTTAATTCTGAAAAAGTCTAATGAATCAAACCATTCACAGATTTAGCAGAATATTCTTTACACCTTTGCTGAGAGTAATTATATTCATGAACCGAGAAGGAATCGATATCTACGTTTCAGCCGCACATACGTTTTGAATAAATGGTTTGATGCACAGTTACAAAAAATCCATCAACGTTGATGCAATTTCTTGGTGATCTTCGTTAGAGTAACAGAATTGCAACACAAAATAGAAATCAGGTGTTTTTATCCCAAAAATAAAAAGCGTTATTGTGAATGATATCCATTTGTACGGATACGTACATATACACACAATGTAAGCAACGATTAATTCATCAATTAAAAAATCACCAACTTGCTACGATAAGTCCTTGATGCAGATAAGGCCCGTGGATCACTGAGACTGCGTGGTATGCAACCTCGGTAACCGTGGAAGATGGCCAAACCAAGACCAAGGATAATCGCAGGAAATAGACCGTACGAGCCGAAGTGACAAAGCTTGACGTCACCACCGGTGAAAGTGTTGAAGGTGTGTACGCCGTAAAGGATGCAGCCGCAATTGACATTAATGCAGACGTCGAGGGTCCAGGCCCAATGCTGCCAAGCAACGACGAGCGCTCCTGTCGAGATCACAGACGTACCAGCTGCCATCGCGTACAAAATACCTAGCGACCGTTCCGCCTTCATTGTGTCTATCATGTCTGGCATTTTTGCTAGGTATACGAGATCGAAGGCTTACTGCGGTGCTTTGCTTATTTACATCCCGTCCTGAAATTGTACTCGGAGCCACTGCGGTAGCTGTTGAACAATTGTGAATATTTATTTAATTAATTAATTACTGGTTATTTGGAGGTAAAATACGCGTACATTAAAGCATAATTTAGTCGGCTATATATATATATTATTATGCGCATTTTGACAGGCACCTCTCTACCCATCGAGTCACCTGTACACTCCGGTTAGTCCACGCAGGCGGACGAGCTAGAAAAGTATATGGCGAACAGCATAAACCTGCGAAATGTTAATTGTCAAGGTTGCGGGTTTAAACGCGGCGAGCCTCTCTTCCTTAGCACACCGCGCGAAAGAACTCGCAGGCGTGCGCGACTTATAAATAGGCTTTGTTTGAAATTGACGAGCGACCGCTTGAGCATTAGCAGAGGCGCGCTTCGACGACTCGCGGACTTTTGCGATTTCGCGAGTGCAAGGTAAATATTTTTGTCGCGCGTCCTGGTGCCCACGACTGACGTACATCACGACTTGTGTTTGATCGACGTTATATACTTTCGGGAAAAAATGGATCAAGGCGGAGGATGCGAGAGCGGCTGTCGTACTCGGATTGATGCTGCAATCAATGTCGAAGCAGGCGCGGGTGTCTGTATTTTTTTTACGTATATACCAGAAATAATATTTGGCCAACTTTAGTGCCGACAGCCTTCCGGTACGATGTGCCTTTCACCTTTTCATACCGCTTAACTTATATCGTCGGTGAATCTTCATGAAAATAAATTCAAATTTCTCGTCTATATAGCGTTTCTAGTTTTGTATATATGAGAATTTTATGTGCATAGCTGGTGATGTTAGACAGTGACATATAGAGAATTTGTAAAATCAATATTGATATAAAGAAGCTATAAAAATTTATTTATATGAAAAAAAAAGAATTAGAATATATTTTTTTCCAATCCGCATGATATTGATATCATGACTTTTCTACTTATTTTTTTAAGTTTCGCATTTTTACGGCTACCAATTTCATAAGTTTCATTTAATGTTACTTTGAACCTTATTTAATACAGAATAATAATATATCGGTTACAATATAAAGAAGACAAAGAAATTAGTTTTAATCGTAGGAAGTAGAAAAAGTTAAGACTAGCCAGACATATGCTTTGAAACTATATTATGCGTAAATATGTTTGTTATATTATATAAAGTTATTGAATTAATTTCTTTGTTTATGTCAGAATCGTGTGTATCGGTTTTGAATTGTTGCTTGAAGATTTCACACCAGAGTGATAACAGAGATTAGATATGCTAATCTGATTATACCCATAACCCTCAAAATTGCTGACTGATAATATATAATTTTAGTTTAATTTAAATTAACTGATAAATAGTAAAGAGTACTGAATAAATATTCTAGTAAACTACTACTAAAAATTTATAACTTAAATTAACATAATGATTTATTTATCAATATTTCAATTGTTTAATAATTTAATCGTCGAATCAACAAGTCCAGTAAGTTATATTTCATTTATCTCAAAAATTGTGATTTTTTTCAAGTTTCGTAAAAATATTCCAACGTGAAATTCCAGCATGTTTTTCTATACGTACTAATTTGAACCGTCGCCTACTTTTTCACACCTCTGACTTGTGAACCACGTCAAACATTTTGAACCTTTTATTACACAGATGTTATTTTCAATATCTTTTATTTAAATTTTATAATATATCCAAAAACCAGTCCACATCATGCAAACTTTTTTCCAAAAATAAATTGTTATTTAATTAGTTATTCATTACTTATTAATCACAAAACTATATGTTATTTAATTTTTATAGTTTAAAGTTATATCAATTTAGAATAAAAAGACGTTCGGTTTACTGATATGAAGTGCATATTTCCAATACAGTGATACAATATATCATCTATCCCAGCTGTTCAATCGTTGAAGTAGATAAGCAGTGCGTTATGATTCATTGTCTATCAAATACATAACTATTCAATAACCTAGTAAAGTTATTATACCTAAAGTTAATCATCAAAAAGTCGTATGCGATAATGTAAACGATAGATAAATTATTATGTTATTAATTGCTAGTGCCCTAACGGTTTCAAGTAAAAATACCTGCCTTTATTGAACGTTACTACAGTTATACCACTGCGGATATACGAAAGAAATTCCAAGACACTTTTCGCCTTCGCTTCTTGTTGAAACACATCAATGCTAAAACATCGAAAATTCCCTTCGCTATTAAAACGAAAACTTCACTTACAAAAGAAAATAGTCTTAAAAACTGTTCACATAGAAATGCACTGCAGCACCTTGTTTCCCCAAAGCGAATAAAAGCTTATACACGACACTGCCGTTCATCATCACCGAGACGAGACGAAAACCTTCTACTAAACTAGTCGCGTCTCCACGAGTCTCTCACGAACGAATGCACTTATCGTATAAAATACTCCACGCGCGCGCGCGCGCTCGTCGAACAGCACACACCAATCGTATATGCACGACTACTTGGTCAAATATTTGCCCGCGCACACGTAAGTCGGAAACCGCGGCTGCAACGCGTATAAGTTCCAGTTTTCGAACGTCCATTCGCTAGATACAACTCTGCATTCTACTTCATCGCCTCATCATGGGATGCGTTGCGTCGATTGCATCAGTCGTCGCGAAATAGAGACACACATACGACAATCCGTCACCGAAAAGAAAAAAAATCCTAATCTCCGTATACAAGTGCGCGCCGCTAAAAATACAACGCGCACATGCGACGTGACGCGAGCGCGAACTTGAAGCGACTCACGACAGCTAGATGAGAACCTCTTCGCGCGCGGTTCTTTTGTGTTTCCGGATTGTATATATTAGGCCCTTTTGCCAACCAACGAAACGCTATATATACTATATTACATATACAGCCCGTACCCGTTATTATCGACCATCGCGACATTTTTCTTCATTGCTTTCCGCGTTATCTCTATAGTCTATACGCAAGCGCGCTTCTGTTTACATAGTTACATACGTGAAAGACCGCGGTCTGACATTTGCTCGGAACTTATATACGCGCATTTGGAAATAGGCGCGGAGTTGAATCAATGATTTGTACGTCGATTTACCGAGATAAGAGTATATATATATGTACACACACACGAAATAACGGAATGTGTTCCAGCGAAGAGATCTTTGAATTTTTCATTAGACAAAGGTATATAGCATCAATCACTTCTGGATATACCGCAATTTATATATAGGAATCTCCAATGAGTCAGAACTAGGCGCACAAAGTACATCACAGCAGTACTCTGCGGTACAACTTTTTGTTGCAGGAAGACTAAATATATAAGGGGAAAGCCAAAAATGTGTATAATAAATAATTAGAGATACTCACGGGAAGAAAATGATTCCAATCGCTCCCTACCGACGAATTGCAATGGCGCTATTGATAAAATTATTATATACTATAATGGACCACTGCTGAGATTCGCGTTGTCGTCGCGCACGTATACTGCACACGCACCACCTGCTGCGAGATTTATCCGATACTGCGCTAGCCGAACTCGTCATCTACCTTTTGGCGTGGCCGCGTGAAAATGTATGTCGTCGCTGATAAAAAGCAACGTTACCAGAGATAAGATATTAACCGCGATGCGCTGTACACTTATACACGCATGCGAGCAGGTGTTCTTCGACATATATTTTTCGGTACTTGTATATACGCAAGAAAGACAGAGAGAGAGAGAGAGAGAGAAATAGATGGACAAAGAGGTTTTCTAATACTTACAACACGGCGGTTTAAGGAACGGCTCTGACGTACCTATCTATGTATAGTGTACGAGGGAGGAAGGAAAGCGTATACAGAGAAGGTGGCATGTGTTCCCCCGTCACTTCGGTAGACATGTTTGAGGATCGCTAGATAATTGTAATTAGTTTATCGATCCTAAAGGAAGTGTTTGTATGGTTAATATTGCTGTCCGTTTATTACATTCATAAAAAAATAATGAAGTACTTCGTTTTCATGGGAAAATTATATGTCAACAAAGTTTGATGACCAAATTTCGATAGTCATGTTTTAGGTATTTGAATAATTCTATACAGTAAATACTCGATTCGAAAAAATAAAAAAAAAATAATAATAATTGCAGGTAGCTGTCTTTCAAAAACAATCTTTGCTGCGCATATTAATTTTGTTTCTAGAAATCTAACATTAGACAAATATACTATATAAACGCTCATTAATAGTTAAATACAGAAATAGGTTGAGAAAACTTATTTTTGAATCCTCATTGCAAAGGCTCCTTAAAGTATGTATAACTCAGAAGAATCCTTTTAAAAGGTGATAGTAAAATTTTTTCCTAATTATATTTACTTTCTGTTTGCGTACAAATTTTTAAATTATCTTCTTAAAACTTTAAACATAAGCTGTTTTCCACTTTTCTAAAATAATTATGAAGTGATTTTAGTTTTAAAATCTGTTTGTTAAATCAACTTTATGTTAAAAATTTTATTCTTCATAAGAACATTAAAATAAAAGAAAAAGCTTTATTTATGCTAAAATTTTTTGAAATCATAAAATTATCTATCAACTAAAGTTCTTTTATACTGCTTAAACGTTCCCTTTATGCATATTTAAGTAGCGCTTGAAAGTTTAATTTTGATTAATCAATTGAAAATTTAATATTGAAAGTTTAATATTGATTAATCATCATTGTCCGTTTTTCGTCGATTTTCTCATGTAAAATTTTCATAAGAAAAATTGATATTCAGGTAAAACAATATTACAAGACTGTTTTTGATATTTTCCTTGTCAACCTATAAAATAACAACAAAATTAATTAGAGAGCTGTCTGTATTTTTTTTCCTTGAACCCTTTTAAAGTCAATTTCTTTTAACCACTTAAGTTATGGAGTTGTACTTTGGTGAATCGTCGAATTGTTTTCAAAATTTGAATTTTCGAGACATGACAGCCCCATGTTTATCACCATATTTATAATTTTTATTTATTTAATATTTTGTTACAATATAAAAGAGATTTTTTATGGGCAAATTGAAATAGTTTTAACATATCTTCTAACAATTATCCATGATTTTTCTCAAAACTTATTGTGAAAAGTTTTCAGCTGGCGGTAAAACTGAAACAACACCTGTTGACAACTTCTTCGTTCAATGGTCTAAAAAACGGTTACTTATTAGTCTCGTTTTATAGAAAATAATAGTACATTACCCAACTAAAAATGTAACGAGTTGGCCAGCCCAGAGCACGTGCAAATTACCATCAATGTCGAGGCGAGGGTGTCACCCATGTAGTCTGGGGCGAACATCTTTATTTCTATTTTTCATAATAATGGCTCGAAAACATTTGTTATTTTTAGTCGGGAACAAATATGATGCTTTGGGCTCGATACTGAAAAAAATATTGATTAAAATAAATCCTAAAGGCTGTACTAACAAAAAGAGTTTAACGTACGACATTTATATAGGTAAAGGACTCGATGTCGATTTCAGGTGCCTACTATCTGTCATAGATTCTCATTTTTTTCCGAGATATGGGCTACTTAATCTTAAATATGGCTTAATTGTTGGAATGTAAATAAATAAACTTAATTCCTAGTTGCTCTACAGTCACTCGAGATAATTGCATCGCATCAATATACAAAAACAATTATGTAAAACGAAAATTATATATATATATATATGGGCAGTTCTCTGGTGAATCGAGAGGTCAAACATTTTTTTTCTTTCAAAATTACCTAAATCGCTTCGTAACCATCCCATATATTATCCTGAATTTTTTCCGATTTTTTTCACTTCTAGTTTTTTGGTGGCAGAGGGTCAAAGTT
>JAWWEQ010000010.1:36874419-36908400 GCA_035583055.1 Torymus tubicola
AATCCATGTTAGTAAAATAACGCCATTTAATATACAGTAAAATCGGTAAAACAGGTTCCGTATGAATTATTACTTAGCTTGTTCATCACGTTTGGTATTACTTTAATTAAAGTTCTATGAATAATACGATGATATTGTAACTTCTTTCTTTATAACATTCATTAAAATAAAATTTTAAACTAAAGTAAATAATATATTTTACTAAATAGGCTCTGTCGGTATTTTCAATTATTTTTCTTGAAATACATTTGCAATTTTAGTGTAAAAAATATTTTACTATAATTTTTCATCGTTTTTACTATAAAGTAAAAGTACATATTCCTAGGTTATGCTAACATAAATTATCAATGATCTTTTCAATACTCAATCAAACTCATGTGTTAACCTCTTTCAACAAGTTCGAGAAAAAACATACAAATCCATCGCGCTAAAGTAATCCCCTTTGCAGTATATATTTAGACTGCATAACACGTTCCAGCAAAGCTTAATGCACGTACTGAAGAAGCATCAAAAGAAAATCGCGTATCCAAATAATCGGCGCGTGTAAGGTCATTGGCTGAGAACCGCAACTCGTCTCATCCAGACATCTGCCCTCGATCAATTATCGCTCCGTTGCAAACGTGTAACACGCCGAATGCATTATTACTTGCCCCGCATACCACCTACGTAAAGAACACACCCACCCACACTCTAGCGGAGAAGAAAGAGCGACAGCATTTTTCGTAGCGAAAAGCGCGCGACAACCTGCAATCACAGGCAGTACTCGGTCATTAACCATCAGTATGTACGAGGGCTGCTGCTGCTACCATCCCGGAAAAATCAATTAGGAAGCTATTTGGAGTGGATAGAAGGAACAGAGAGAAAGAAAGAGCAAGAGAGAGAGAGAGAGAGAGGGGGGATCGTGACTGGATCGGCTTCGCAAATCGATTTTCAATATTCGACGCTAGTCTGCGCGCGGTATTATTTAAACGGGACTTTAATCAAGTCGAGGCGCACATGGGCAGTATTTTAAAATTGGCTCCGTTTTTTTACTGGCCCAAGTAGTAGCGGTAGACAAGCCAGATTATCGAGATCTCTTATCGCAGTAGGGAGCAATAACTCTATTAATCGCGACGTAATTTAAACATGTGTCATTTTTTTTTAATTAATACTTGTATCTATCCTATTCTTGCAAACATGTTATTTTCAGCCATCTAGTAATTTTTCATTTCTATAGCGATTAATATTAATAATATGTAACAGACATGATGTATAGTAATTGTAAGTAAACAGTTTTATTCTAATAATTAATTAATTATTTTCAAAGGATATATAATGTATTCAAGTTGGATATTCTTTATAATATCCACAATTTTGTCCTGCACATATTTAGCATCTGATTTTGATTTTTTTTATAATTTAATAACTAGTCAAAAAAAAGTATGGACTAAAACTGTCACAAACAAAATTTTTAACTATCACACATTACTGGTATGCTTACGGACTGAAAAAAATCGCGGGAATCAAATATTTAAAAAATTTGTAAACTTATCGTAAATGCGGAATAATATTTAGATTTATTAATCGCTGTAACTAATTTGCCATTTCAAATTGTTACTAAATGGTTTAACAATCCACGATATATAATACCACTTTAATGTGAATTTCACGATGAATTTTACTGTGAAATTTTATTCATGTAACAGAAAAATTTCTACGCATTCATTCTTCAGGATTTTTGCAAAAACTCATCATCGTGAAGCCTAGATAGAAGGCTTAAAGGCTAGTCACAAGACGCTTACCACCCACATTGTTTGTATAAGATCTCAAAGCTTGTGTGAGCGAAAGTAAAGAGGCAAACGCTGCACTCGCGCAAAATGTATTTAATCAACGTAAGAAGTTTTGCATCCTCTCTTTCTACTCAGTAAAAGAGGTAACAATTCTGCTCATTTATAAGTTTCTTTGCTATAATACAGTCATCGAAACAAGTAAATTACTTAATAGGATTATCTTTCAAAGATAATTTAATGCACGATACATGCTTCGAGAGATGCTTGGCTACTATACCATTTTATTAAGTCCGAGATGCAGAGTCTAAAAAAAAGTATTAATGGGCATTTTATCAACATATAGTTTTATTAACAATAAATTATAAGCAATATCTATGTACGTTTTAATTAATATTGCCGAAAAAATTTTTCATGGTAATAATTTGTAATGTTAATTCATTACGTGTTTAATATGCAGTTCTGCGAAAGTGAGCTCTGTAAACATTACGCCTTATACGACTTTCTAGACTCATAAATAAACATTGGTGAAAAATGAGATTGTTACGTGTTATTGTGAATTATAAAGTATGTTTATCCATTAATAATATAATGATTTTATGTTTGAAATAATGTATAATAATAATTCATTTATTTGATGCAAGTCTAATTTTAGTACTATTGTAAATTTTATATGAATAAATTATATGTAGAATCACACTAATAACTTAATTATTTTTATTATAGTGTCTGTGTATGCATATCCGTATACATGAACTACAAATAGAAACAAAAAGAGATGTAAAACAGTAAATTTTTGTAGTCCGATAGTTTGTCAAATAGCGCAATGTGAATACTTCGATGAACACTTCAGTGATCGAATATACTGGAATATTCTTTCGGTATCTAAGCCTATAGACTTCCAAAAAGAATTATTTGAATAGACTGATCATCCTAAGCCGGATTTTCCTACTTGGGATTTATTCGATGTGGTTTCCGTATATCAGCTTTCTCTTCTCGTCAGGTATAACCCTGAGCGAATACGGAATGGACAACAGATATACATAATGTCGCAAGAATTGTACCTACCCTACATTTGTGGCTACTAGCAATATACGAAGAACCACAGGGGTTTCCACCCTCGAGAGCGTCGTAACAGACGACTACATTCACTGCGTAGCAGTGCTAGCTTTGTCTCATTGGCCATCATGGGAGCCTACACTTGCTCTCGAGCAATTAGAGAAGCGAAGACATCTGGATTAGGCACATGCAGTTTGTGAATGATTTAAGGGATAATATCTATACAGGTTATTAGAGCCTTTTAGTTGACTTGAGGCCCCACTCCTTAGGAGGTCTGGGTCGTAAAGGGCAGCTTCGCCAGCGATTGGTCAGCGGTAGCAAGCATTCGAACAAGTGGGAGAAAGTTTTTCAGTCCGCTTGGGGGTATAAATGACAATGCCAGTCCATATTTTCCTCAGTCTTTGGCAGTTCTCAGCTCGGCTACTACTCGAGTTCTCCGCACGTTTGCAATTTCATCATAATTTGAGATTTTAACTTGAACGATGGCGTTCCAAGGAAATAAAACTTTGCTATGCAACACAACTACTACTGCCGACGTAAGTATTTTATTTATTTATTTATTTTTACAAAGTGTATGAAGTACTAAAGTAAAAAACTAGTTTTGTCATTAGTTATTACTTTTATACGAATTAGAACGAAAAATAAAAATTATTATAAGATTAGTCTAATAATAAAAATTAATCACTACTTCTTTTACAGGAAATGACAGGACATTGTGAATTAGCCCGAAGCAACTGCTTCAAATTGACAAGCCAAGATTTGAATCGTTATGTACAGGAGGATTTACTCTATAGAGATGTCTCCTTTAAGATGTCTCCAGCTGATCTAGCGAATTATAAGGCAATATCAGAAGATGAGAAGCGGCAAATTGCGTTCCAAGCAATTACAGAACATTCTCAAAAACTGCAAACGTGCGAGTTAGAAAACAATAAACGCAAAGAAGCTTTTAAGTACCTTTGAAAATGAGGTTCTATTATCCTCGTCATGTAAATAATACCAATAGTGTAAGAACATATAGACAAATAATAAATTTATGTACAATGTAATTCTTTTGATTATGTTATATATCGACAAATAATAAATTTATTTACAATGTAATTTTTTTGATTATGTTTATTCTAAGATCCTCAGTAATTATTCCTTTTTTCAATTTTTAAAAAATGTTTGTACTAATGGATGCGTGTATGTATGGTTTTATACATTGTTCTTTTATTACATCCGCTATTTGGTTCATACGACGCATTCTATATATATATATATTGATTCTGTTATAAAAAGCATCCATTATTAATTCCGTTAAAGTATTATTTCATCGATATTAAACACTTCATAAAAACGTTAACTTGAACAAAAATGAAACTTAACACCCATACGACACTGCAATCCAAACAAATATACTTGCGACTCACGTAATAACGTGGAAAATTTCTCGCAGTGCATCGGCGATCCGCATCGTACCACCAAAGATCGTCGGCCGTAAAGCGACGCCGAAAAAAACATCAACGATCCTCTAGACACCTGCACACATCTTACATATATACACACTCCTGCACACTCGCTTCTACATGTTCACGTGCACGTAAATGCAAGAGAAAGAAGAAGAGAGAGAGAGAGAGGGACGAGCGTGTAACGTAATCGACTGTATACCTCGGGCATGAATGAAAAACGACCGGTTCCGCGAGCCCGTGATGCACGTCCGCACGCGTGTCGGCATGCCCGCCCGATCGCTTCTCGAGAGTCGCATATATATGTGTATATATATAGTTGTATATATGTGATGCGTTCGTGCCGTTACGGCGACTGCGCGGAGGATGAAACGCCGATTGGCAACGGACACACGGCCACCGTCGCTGCCGCCACCGCCGGTTTCTTTCAAACATCGACGAGAATCATTCGCACGTTTTTGCAGGCCGATTGCTGCAGGCTTATTGCAGAGCTCGATGCGCGCCGCTTTAAATGGCTTTATTAAAAAGCGCTCGAGATTTTAGGGGGGTCGTTGCCGATTTACCCTGCGGCTTTAGAGGAAGAGGCAAGGGGACGCAAAGAGAAAGGCGAGTGTACGATTTCTCGAAAGATGGGTAATAAATTGCTAATTGCATATGCCGATTTTTCGAAAAGTATTATTGAAAAATTGTGCTTAGGTGTAAGACATATGATAAAAATTTACCGCGTAAATTGCTTAGGGTAAACACAATAGAAATTGAACAATAATTTATGGCAAAATAAATAAAAGGTTAAAAGCCAAAGGAAAATAAACTTTCACGCACATATCTCGTAAGTATACCTTTGCAATTCCCAATCGTTTATAGTGTAACTGTATAGAAATCACTTTGCGGTACTTTGTGCAACCGATAGATTGAAACTGATGCAGACAATTGACTCCATTCTACTTCAGCGACAATAACGATTGACAAATTACTCTGTCGGTTCATTTAATATCAATCAGCATTTACGAAACGAACCCCGAGACTCGCGTATACTCCTTTCCATCCATACATCGTAAATCATCAGCATTCCTTGCTTTTACAATCACACATGCAACGCGGACATTAACACTTTATTTTTCCCCCTCTCTCTCTCTCCCCCTCCCTCTTTCTCGCTAATAAACAAGACAACTACCGCGCACTCGTCGCCTTCTCTCTCTCTCTCTCTGTCTCTCTCTCTCTCTCCGCGTCCATAAATGCATATAACGCAAAAACAACGCGCGCAGACTAAACGCTCCGATGAGTTCCTTCGTTTATAAGTCTCGGCGGCCGATAAATATTATTTAATAACTGGTATGCACGAGCGCAAACGACCCTTTCAACGCACAGTCGTCGCCTGTGCGCGCGCTGCTCGATTTACGATCGACTCGCGTGAAATTGCACGGTTTAGGCGGCCAATTTCGCACGCGTGATTTTTAGGCGAAATTGCCGGTATTTCGGTATAACAGCGTAGGTTGGGAATTGATCTTTTTTGCTCGTTCATTTCCGTGGCGTCGTCCATTGGTTTTGCCACGAGATCAGTATCAGACTTTATATCAAACCATATAGTGAAATCTTATATATCTTTAGGATCGGTTATAAAGTCGAAGCAACACCTCGTTATTTGTAGAAATTAAGTACATGATAAATTAGATAATAAAACCAATTTTTTTTATCATACTATACAAATGCACACGCGTATAAAACAACGAAAAATTTTATATTGTTCGCAAGATTGCACTGAAAAAGTATTGTATAAATCTTAAAATGTATATACATTCTCAAAAGTAGGATCTACGTGACAGAGTAAATCTTCTTATTATTGTGCCCAAGCAGAAAATCCTATTCATATAAAATGAATGCTTTATAAGTAAGAAGAATCGATTTGACTGTAAATTTTATAAAATTTCCTTTTAACTTTACAGACAAATGGATTCCTCTTACTTATAGAATATTTATTTTATAAGACGATTTACTCTGTCACGAATATGCTTCTTTTGAGAGTGCAATTACTATATTTATCGGTAATCCTACGGTAAGACAGTACAAGTAAGATATTTACTAAAATTACACTAAAAGTATCAAAAAATAATAAAAAGTTGAATAATAGTTATTATACATAAAAAGAAAAATTACTAAACAATATAGTAAAAATTAGAGACCATAAATTTGACAAATCTCTAATATAAATGTTACCCAGAAAACTAGTAAATTTTCTTCTTCTGGATAATAAAATTACAAATTTTGCTTACAAATTTTGCTTGCCCAATGTACATAAAAATAATGAAATTAATTGGTAACGCTCTGAACTGGCTCAATTCGAGATATATTGTACTCTCCGTTTTATAGAAGGATGAATGAACTTTATTAATTACTTTGATTAACATTTAAATAATTGTCCATAGCTTACTATCAAATGTATTTTTAAGTTTCAAAGAAGTAATTCATTGTTAAAATGTAATGTTATTTCATCTTATGTGTTGGTATTAAAAATGCGTTTTAAAAAGTTTCGTAAGAAGAATAATTTAAAATTGAAGTAATATATTCTTCATATAATTATGAAAATATAGACAAATCATACTTTTTTTTGTTAAAACGTTATTCAAAAACAAAAACATAAAACATAGAAATCGGTAAAATAGTGATCTACGTTTATATACTTAAAAACACTATTTAATCTCTTGAATGAACACTATAGGTAAAGTTATCTGATATTCTATGAGTTACATCATTTTAGCAAAAAAACAAAGTCATCTTCATCTATTCTATTGTCCTCTTAAGTGCCTCGTTAATTTATGTAAACAGCCTCAGGAGCTCGACCAATTAAAAAATTGCACGAGCAGTTTTTAGTGGCTTGAAAATAAATATGCCCCTTATCCCGAGATCGTGCACCTACATCAGTTTAGGCGCGAATAATGAGCTGTCAGTGAAGATGAATCTCAGGGGAAGCAGCGCAGCGCGTACTTAAGTAGTACATACCAGGGATCCTCTTGTTGTTGCTTTATCTAAGAATTTAAATAAGCATCGTATCTTGTAACTATAGTTATTATTTTAGTATTTAAAATTTTTTGGAAAGAATGAAATTTTGTATGCTTTAACGAAAATGAAATATAAAAATAATTAAACTATTTTTCCATAATTCAAGGAGATATATATAACTCATATGCGTAACGTCTAAGGGAGTTTCTGAGAAAGTTCAGCTTAAGCTATCAAATTCTATTGTCTATTGTTACATTGAATTTAATCGTAAATCAAATTAATTCAAAAACATCACAATCGCATTCGACTATACGTTCTTGCACCTCCTTCGATATCCCACTCGTTCCTCTCTCTCTCTCTCTTTCTCCCCCGCTAATCCACGACCACAACATCATCGTCAGCATCCTCTCGCTTGCGTGGGTGTACTGTTGTCGTCGCACTCGTAGGACGATTCAGGATCTCTTCCGCTCGGTAGGATCCGCCTCGCTGTCTGCGACTCCTCTTTCCGTATTAGCACCTTTCCGTGCAATAAACACGCGCGTCCTCCGACGATTTATCGACGACCGCGACGTGGCGAATATTCGAGGGGCAGTACACAGAAACAGCTTGGCAGAACTGCGGAGAGCAACGTTCAAGTGCGGTAGTATAGTGGTGTCCTCGCTAGGCCGCAGAGGATACGATAGTGCGATTAGATAGAGCGCCTACACTCGTAGCGGTCTAGTTTAGATGGACTATCGTGGGGAGGAAGGACGAGAGTCAGCTATACCAGTGTCTACTGAAGTCGATTTATGGTTTAATTTGAGCATATTATATATAACGAGGAGATAGATGAATGCGATGAATAGTTTTTCAATAACTATGTTTGTTATATCGATAAGCAGAGTCTCTTGGGAACAGGTGATTGAATATTAAATAAAAAATAATAAAGACTTACGTTATAGAATCTTATTGATTCTCTTAACTTTTGAAACGTCGAGTGAGAAATGATAAATGCACTACTGCTGAAATTAAATAAAAGACTTACTATGTACTTATTCTAGATTTCAGGATGTAAATTTAATTTTAAGTAATTTCATGAAATATATTTTGAAAACCGTCATGTATATGGATTAAGATTCAATATTCGTTATCGATAAATTATGAATCGATTAATACACATAAAAAAATGAAATTGTCGTAAAATAAAACTGAATCTGAAAAAACATCCGAGACACGCGATAGAGTATCAAATTTCGAAAATAATCCTTAATACAGCTATTCATACTCGCATTAAGCGTCGTTTTCGCGCGGCCGTAAAAGGCCCCGAACAGGTATGTTTACGCTTTAATTCATTGTTTCCGGTCGTAAAACCTTTATTCGCTTTGCTGCAAACTCGTTTGCGGGCTTCTCTCCCAGAAAAGCAGCTCCTCTCCCTATACACTCATAAACACATACACATGCGTGTGTACACACACGCCTCCCAGCGGAAATCCTGCGAGAGGAAGAAAGTCAATAAAGCCCACGCGTGAATTTCGACGAGGGAAATCCCGCCGGATAAATCTCGCGCGCACTAGCGCGGCGTACACTCAAGGATTCTAATCGCAATCGAGCCTCCAGTGCAGAGGGACTTTTTTCTCAATGTCCTCTGGAGAGAAACTCAATGATTGCGAGGAACGTTGAGCAGAGAGAGAGAGAGAGGATTTTCTCGTGAGAGCCACGGCGCGTGGGCGTACCGGAAGTCTCCTCGAGCAATAGAGAGAGAGAGAGAGAGAGATGCAGAGGCACTCCACTCGTTCGGAGATCAATCAGATACATGTTTAGGTGTATTTAGTACAGCTGGATGAATTTTATACAAAAATTGAAATGAATGGCGTTGGTTGTAGGAACGAACGTGACCTTTTTTAAGTTGAAAATTATTTCTTAAAAGTTTCTAAGAAATTTCTCGTATTCAAGAAGAGTGTGATTAAGAAATGTCCATTACTTCTCTCTTGAAAATAGCAAAAAAGCAAAAAAAAACTATTCTAAATGAAATAATCTCTTATCTAGCATATACCAGTGGTATAAGTGCCAGTACCTATATATAGTATAGCAATCACTTGAGAGAATTCACTCACAAAGGGGATTTGATACAAAACCTTCCGGTGCACTAGCTCTAAGTCTCTTATGTCGATCTTTCTCTGCCTCTTTCTCTTTCGCCCATGTATATATGTATATATACGTGAACAATTGACGCCCGAAGGATAAGATTGATCGCGTTGCGGCGCGCTCGGAAAATAAAACGGCGAAGGAAGAATTCGCGCGCGTCTGGCTCATCCTTCACGGAGTCGCGCGCAGTGTGTATTTCCGCGTGTGTTGGTCTCTCTCTCTCTCTACCTCTTTCTTTGCAGTTTTTTGCGTTAGGTAAGTACGTGGCCGTCGTACGTAGGTACAGGCTTGTTGCGCGCACGCCTGTAAAGATGAGTTCAAAGAGAGAGAGAAAGAGAGAGAGAGGGAGAGAGAGAGAGAGGAGGAGGAGAAGGAAGACAGTTCAAAGGTGCTGTGATGTTAAGGGGGCGATGAGGACGCTTGGTCAGAGGGTACGGAAAGCTTTCATTTCCCGCAGATCGTATCTGTTGAGATCATGTTTCCAGATTACACTGAGACTCCGAAAATTTTGGTAATTACTTGTAAGGGATTATAGAGACCTTCCAATGGACACTTTCGCATTATGTACCTAATAAATAAGCAGCTTTAGTATATAACAGCTTTAGACTAGTCATATTTCTTAAATACTTTTATTTACCGATGAAAGGATCATTTAGTCATTTAATAGATTGAAAATAGAAATTGTTTATTTAAAGACTTATATAAGTTTGTTCTTAATTATTGCAAAAGTATTATAATCGAAGAGAAATAAATTTGTTGACGATTTTTTTTAGTTATAGGAAATGGTGAGTAGAAGGCTTGTTTGTATGACGAGGTGTGAAAGTAAGCATGTAATGAAAATATATACATTTTAGTTAATATTTAAATGCTATAAATGTTTTTTAGTCCGTAGTTATTGTTTTTCTTTTAGTAAGATACCAGTTACAATCTAATGCTATCTAATTAATGTAAGTAGACTTCGAACAAAAAATTCGAGGATGTGCCATTCTACTTCCAATCTATTAAGTGGGCGAATGGTAAGGAAAAAGCGTTTAAAATAGCCATTAATCAGCCACTGATTCTACCTATTTATTAACTTCCTGGACATTTCATAATAAACAAAAATATTTAGACGTTACAATAAATAATTTTTCTTTACCCAAATACATATTTAGTATAGCAATAATAATTTATTTTTATCTTTATTAATTTTTCCTCTACTCATCAGAACCACTACCGTTCAGAGAAAATGTGTGTATGTGTGTATATATATTGTCCTGTATATCATTGGGCTTTCATCTGAGAGTAGTACAACTCTTCATCCATACATCCGTCCTTCTATTCCTCTCAACTCTAATCAATCGCGAGCTTACGACTTGTTTCGCCGAGTTCAAGGGTGCCGTACACTTACATGTAGCTAGCCCCCATCCTCCCGTCGCGATGACTGGCGCCGATTTACTCGTAGCGCGAGCATAGCTCACCCCGTCGCGTAATAATGTATTCCACGCACGTACGCGTCCGTCCGTACATCAATCAGCAGAAGCGCGCGCGCGAGCGCAAGAGCGCCAGCCAGGCCTCTGTATACACTCTTATCGGATGAGATTTCCCCGCGGACAGTTCTCAGGAGGATCTTATGACCACCTGGAGGCGCGCGCGCACGCGTCGTTCTGGGTATATAGCTTCGTAGACGATCGACGTACACATGTGTGTATATCTATATACGGCTCGTCGACGATGATTGTTTTGGTTGCGGAGATGTCGCGAGGGAACGCGTGAGAGTTTGATGGGTGTAACGCGGAGGGATGTTGACAGGAGTGTTTTCGCGTACTTGATAAAGAGTTTCTATGAGAATTTTTCTATTAGGCGCGGCTTTAGATGGAGATCGTTGTAAGATAAGGAAAGATTTATTCTTGTTAAGCAAAATTACTTTTCTATGGGTAAACTGTTAAGGTTCGAATATTTGCATCTTGAATAATTAAGATAGTATATTTTAGAAAGATAAATCTTGATTTTCTAAAAAATATTAATATGAAATCATAAGTCCAATTACTATGACCTCTGTTAATCGATAAGTATCTCTTACACACATATATATATGCTATTAGTTGTAATAGATATTGATCAAGGAGATTGAATATCGGTGGGTTGAGGAAAAAGGCGCTATATAGCGATAGGACGCGTTGAAAAGGGATTATTTTCTTCGGTCTGACAATGTGAACTAATATACCAATTATAAGAAGTACTATTTCATTGATACTAAAGCAAAAATCTCTTAAGAGTCGATAGTATTCTATTTGACGCAATTGAAAATTTATAATGCCAGTCTCAGTTTACGAAGTCTAGTATATAGTCACGTGAAGGTCGACCTCTTTTTTTCTCAAATTTGCGTTCTTATGTTCTAGATAACAATATTAGGTTTCATAAATTGCCGCGCAGACACGAGATATGCGAACCAAATACTCGCTCTGTATTTAAAGCTCTTTATGCTATGATTAATTTTTATTCTACAATAGAAGGTTTAGTCTCTAATTAAAAATTTGATTTATGTGCCAGCGCACCTTATTAATTTCTTCGTCAGATAAAAGCTATCCAACGAGAGCATAATTGATGGTATTTTAGTCGTATACCCTAATAAAAATACTATATATACTAAATCGATTAGAGAATTTGTCTAGCTTGTATGGAAATTAATTTCCAACACCATATTTTACATTACGCCTGCGGCACCAATACACTGAAAAAGCACATACAGAGATAATGAGCTTAAGCGGTACAAGCATAATAAAGACATCAATGACTCGCACGACGATCGGCGCGCGATAACAGTGGAACTGTAACTTTTTGCCAACCAATGACTGAGAGAGAGGATAATTGATGTCGAGGTTGCGTTCTCGCGCACAGCCGTTATATAGCTCTCGCGTAACGCAAGAAGCTCGCACTCGCGCGACGAGCACAAAAGGACCGTCGTCGCCGCCGCGCACGGTGAGTAAAAACTCGCGTCACTGGGAATATAAACAGCGTTGCATCAACGGCTATGCGAGGTCTTCTCGTAAGGCGTGTGTATAAACCCAATTTCATGGCTCGAAAGCCATGCGGCGAACCCCCGCTGACGTTGGCTATATGCACGTGTATGAAGAAACCTTTTAGCGAGTGACCTTTTCGAAGAGGCTATTCATTTATTTATTGGTAGGGAGCGAATTAGTTGGTGTTTGTTATTTTTCTTATTTTTAATCTGTGCATATAGGAATGATTCAAATATAGATTGCTTTTATACAACGTGTTGGTTTTAATCGAAAAGCATGTTAAAATATGAGAATATTTTAAGAAATTTTAAAGATTTTAGAATTTATTGATGTTATTATATACGCAAAGAATTTAAATTTTTTAATGAATGTTATGTTATGTTAAAATGAATCGAATACTTGGAAAAATGAAATAAAAATATATAAAACTTCGTTAACTTCATCCGGGATTTTCACATAAAAAAGAGCTGCGCAAATTCCGTATTCCACCAAAGTTCTCCAGTTTCTCACACTCTGCATTTCCTACGCAACACCACCATTCCACTGTGAACAGTTATGTACAAGAAACGAAATATATCCTCTTCAGACTAAAAATACTCTGGCACTTGCTAATCCGACACGTACGATTTACCATGTCTATGCAAGAGATTCTTTCAAATATTGAGTACAAATTTACTTTGAACAAACTCGCGAATTTATAAATGACGTGCGCTTTTCTGCGATTGGCTTTAATTAAAGGACTCTGGCAATTAGCGCATGGCTCGTCGTAAGATGAAAAATTGCGCGCTCTTTGTATACAGTCTTAGATTAGGAAAGACGCTTGCTCCTTTAAAAACTCGACATTAAGATTGCCGTATCTGCGTGATATTCTCCAATTAAAATCAACAGACAAGGACAGAAATAGAGATGTACTATTGGCTGAGATTATAGACTGATTGTATATCGAATTTATATTTTCAACTTATAGCACAGATAAAGATATTCTTTAGGCTACTTATAGGTCCGTTTTCTCTTAAAATATTCTCGTCAGAGTTTTTTCTTTTATTTTTAATTTTTTTATTCTATTTTTAAGCTTATTGATGGAAGGAGCTCATGTACTTTACCGATGTAAAATTATTTTAACTTTTTAACACGATATTTTAACTAATTACAATGAATATAACCTTATTAAAAATTAAAGAACGAAATAATATTATATCATATCACCTTTAAATTATCTGTCAATCTTCATTCTAGCTCTGAATTTAGAATTCTAATTGAATCAACGATCGAATTTGATTAGCGATGATATCTCTATAAATCAATACATTGTAAAATATTTGACTATTGTAAAACATGAATTTATTATTGAAAACTCTGTTTTACAAAAATAGAGTAAAAATGACGCCAAAAGGTTAAAAATTTTACGGTGTCGATTTCGCATTTCGAACTGGTGTATACCTATTATATGTTGCACATTCGCGAACTCTCGTTTCCGCCATTGACGAGTCGCGCACTCGAGCCGACAAAGTGCCAATAAATCTCGCGATTGCACGCGCGTAGAGACGCACGAGCTGCCTTATAGTGTGAGTTTACGGTAGTTACTTACGAGAATTTTAAAGGAAAATCGCTACTGTAGAATTTGTATACGCGCACACGTGTGTGCGAATGTGTGTCAATTTCGCGATTTTTTCAGTACAGTCATTAGTTACTTATTCATAATAATGGTACTGTTAGTGAATGAGTTTTTTTTAATAAAATCTATGTACAGACGTTTTTTGAAAAGAGCATATTCAATAACAAATTAAATTTCAACTTATTTGAACATGAATTTATGAGAAATTTTTTTTTTTTGCGATCATAAAACTTTCTTCTGAAAACGAAACAGTTAGAATTACTTAAAATTCTTATGTAGTAGAAAATTGTAATGAGTTATTATAAAACTTGTAGGGAGACACTATTGTTTTATAAATATTTATATGTTTGTATTTTGAAAAATATTCAAATATATTGAATATATATGTAATATACTGAATCCCGTGGGCATCGCTTTTTTTTAACTGCGAGTATAGTATAATATTTTAAAATGATTTTCGTGTTCATCATTATTAACAATAAATCATCTAATACGATTCTTATGAAAATTAAATTTTTTTACGAAAAAATGAAATATCCAATATAAAATCATTAATCAACACAGAAAAGCTTGTCGATTTGTACCTATTCCGTGCACTTATCAAATGACAATGTTAACTTATGGCCAAAAACCAAGAAATATTGAGACACATCTGATGCGAGAGCGCCATAATTGCGTAATATCCGCAGGGCGAAAGTAATTTGACAAAAAATAGGCCTGCGCGTGATCTTTCGGCGATTAACAAGGGCTGTGTAATTTACTGTGAAAATTTGTATGCTGGGCATTGAGATCTTAATTTTCGACTGAGTTGTTTGCGAATAATACTGCTGTTGCATGCATAATTCGATATTTTAAATTTAATGTATAACGTTATCTTGTATTTTATGAGATCTTCGTTTATGAAGCATAATAAGAGAATTGGTTTTATGTACGTAGATAATCAAATTGTGAAGTATCTGAATATTTTGTGATATTTAATATTAATTACATAATATAATAAAAGATCTAATCGTATTTGCGTAAATTTAAATACAAAATTATATTCGATTCGTATTGTTTATATTTTTGGTGACACAAGCTAATTCTCCAATATTCTACCGTAAATGTCAGAAAAATAAATTACTTCTGCTATACTTTTGAAAAATTAGCATTAATTTTCGTTTAATGAAAACAAATTTTTTTTTTCTTTGAATACAAGTTTTTAATCATTTCTTTAAAGCCTCAACGTCAATCTTTTCAACGCTTTACAGCAAGTGGTAACCTTATAACGGATTCAGGTGTTTATCACATAAATTAAAATAATGCATCCATCAACGAGTATCGAATTACATGGACCCCCCCCCCCCCCGCCGGCCTCGTCCATCCTTAACGCGACGAAAAACTAAAATGAAGCGACACAAAAAACGTGCGATGCATTATTAAAGTCCATCCTTTGCAAAACTTTTTTTTCCATCATGCCGTACACTGCGCACGTGAATAATTACGTGTATTTACTTAGCGGGGCCGCATCTTTACGGCTGGCGCACGCGTAAAAATAAGAAAATTTACCGGCCTCCTCCGGTGCGCATACTGACCGCGCCGACGGACTACAATTTTTGAGGCAATAACTTATATACGGCCTCTTAAAACAAACCAGTTTCACGTATGCTTATTTCGACGCGCAAGCGCGCTCAACGGCTTTTCCGCGTGTTACGATGCTACGCTTTTTTAATAGATCGCCGCGAATTTTTTTTTCGGAAATATAGATTGTTAGCTCTTGCTTCTTGTCAGGGCTTTGAGAGCGTACAGATCTTGTGTATTTATTCGTTTCCAATCCGAATTCGCGTTTGATTATTGTCGTAGGCCTCGTAATTCTTGATTAAAGTGAGTTTTTCGTATATGAACGGATTGCTTTATTTTCACATCTGTGATCCGTAGAAATAATAATTATTTTTTCATGTTACATATTTTAGTAGAGTAAACTTGGTATTTTAAGGGTTTATTTATAGTGGATACTTTCATGCTATATTTTAATAGTATAAGAATATAATTTCGTAAAACTTATTTAGAAAAATCAATTTCTTTTTCACAAAAAACTCTATTTGCTAAAATATATTTATTATAAGTACTATATGAATATTTTTCAATAGATACATTTTAGCTTTTAAGACTTATGATATTGGAACACAAAACAAGTGCTCATAATACATAAATTATGGTAAATTTGATAACTAGAAATAAATATATTCAATTTTTGAAACTTAATATTAACTTATATGGCACTTCATGTATAAGCATTGATGTATCGCAAATGAAACGATATAGCATTGTGTGTACGCGATCTGCGCTAGATATTTACGCAACAGCATAGGCGACAAGTTGCCCGTATTCGCGTCTCACACACACACACACACACACACACACACACACGTGCGCGTAGTTATCCGAGTCACAAATGCTGCGGCAGCAATCGCCGATCGCTTGAAAATAGAGTTACAAGTGTCGTCTCTATGATGAAACGCAGAGTATGGACATTTTCACAGCGCGAATATCTAGGTCGCGAAAAGAGCGACTTTAAATAGCTTGCACGAAAAATGCGCGAACTCTCTTCTCTCTGTTAAACACTCATAGAAGCGATAAAGTGAAGTGGAGGAAGAATAAACTTTCTTGTGTGTATATGTAGGTATGTATCCTATACGCACTAGGAAGAAACGCGACGTTGTGCTCGTGAATGAGAAAAATCTCTCGAGTCAAGAGAGGGACAGGGTAGAGAAGTTTATCTTTTACGAGCTACGCGCGCGTGCACACGCATACATGTGAATGTGTAATTTCGTGTTTGCACGGCCCAATCTTTCCCGGCCTCGTTCCCTGTGCGCCCGAAATTTCAAGGGACTTATCATCGTTGCGAGAGTGTGTACCGAGAGTGAGCGAGAGAGAGAGAGAGAGAGAGAGAGGAAGAGTGCGCTTTATCTCACCCGAGTCTCCCGAGGTGGGAACGAAATTTTACGGGATACGACGACGGTTGCCGTCATGGAAGATGGGAATTTTTCGGATTCTGCTTCGAGTCGGCACGAGAGATCTTATCCACAGGCATATGATTAATTTCTGCTCGCTTACGCGGCGCGAAATTGTAAGTGCAATGTTGAAAGAGAAGTTGATGTTTTTAAGATGCTCGAGGAACGTGTATGTATTGCGCGCGATCAAAGGGCTTTTTATATATATTAATTAACTTTGAAATAAATACAAATAGCATTCGGAAAATATTCTACGAATGCAATTCCTTGAAAAATTCGTTATTTATAAAGCAAAAAAATGCAAGTATTTTAAAGCTGGATCGTTGAATCTTGGAAATAAAGTAATAAGACGTTCGCGAAACACTTGTAAACCGCACCAAATGAAATAAACATGTTTATAAACATTGGCCGTAATACAATTTTACAATCCAATTTGTGCAGACGTAAAAAAGGCCTTATATCAATTTACAGCTTTACAGCCGACAACTTTGCAACTCGAGCTCTGAAGCTAATCAAATCGCCGTAACTGGGTGCTTAACTCTCTCAAAACACTTTCTTCATCTGCAGCTCGAATACTCGCTTTTATTTCCATCCGACGCAAAAAAAAGACGAATGCAGCTGCATTCGCGCCGAAATACAGCCTCTCTTTTTTACTGTAGATGCAAAACCAGTAAAAACTCACGAATCGCACGTGCGAGTTTCCCGGTAAACAAATAAAGCTACAAATTAAGACGAACCACGTGTAGATTTTTTCCCAGCGTAGCAGCAGCAACAGCAGCAGCGAGGTGAAAGACAGCGCGGAGCCAGCCAATTTATCGTTCAATAAATCGGCAAACTGGTCAGGCATCACTTACCGCGTAATGCTGCGTTCGGTAACAGTGCGCGAGTGCACCGTGACGTTCCGTTTTAAAAATGACGAAATTACAGAGACCCGATGCCGATGTGCCGTCAGGTAGGGTGGAAGGGGAAACAGACGACATGTATGGACTACTGTAAAATGACTTCGGGGAATCGGTGGTATAAAAAGTTTTTAATGAGTAGTCTGAGGGTCGCGTAGTGAATGGAATTCTAAAAGTATACGAGCACAAAAGGAAATAAATAATGTCGGATTATAAGGCTTATGCATGAAATAAGTCCTTCTGAACTAGAAATAGCTATCATAACTAATCATCCCAATTTACTACATTTACTTTAATTACTTTAAAAGTTCGTTTTTCTCTTTTGATTTACTTAATATATAACAATGATACAATTGTTTTTATTATAAATCATGATATTTTAGCTATTACAAATGTACAATTGGCTTTTATATTATATTATTAAACATGGATCGATATTTATATTTTTCTTTCTTTTATGTTACAGTTTGTGCTTGTAACCATTTGGGTGCAACAGCTCCTGTTTGTGATATGGTCACTGGTCAGTGCCAATGTAAACCGAATATTATTGGAAGGCAGTGCGATAGATGCTTGGTATGTAATAATTTTTTCGCAGTCTTGCACTCAAAAGTTCTCAAAAGTATTTACTATAATGGTGACTCCTACTTTGATCCGATTTCCCATTGTTCACACCAAATTTACTTCGTGAGATTGAAAATTAAGTTGCTAACGATTTATTATCATGCAAGGAAAGCGGGATCACAGCTTTTTCAATATACAAAATGTTCAATAATTTACAGAATGCAATATTCTTAAAATGGAATTACGTTAAAGCAATAGTTATCGTGTAGTTTTCTATGTGAAACGGCATTCTCACCTCGCATCGTATTTTCCATTATTCATCTTAACTAAGAATTATTAAATACCGTTTTACGTTTATAAAAATTTCTTGTTATAACACACGGTCACGGGATTTATGCTTTCCGAATGTATACTTTTTTTATTTATGATATTATATTTTTGAGGTGAGAAAAAGTTATATTTGTTGTGTAAGAATATATTTGTTGTAAATCTTGTAGATGAAATTTTATTAAATCTTCTTTTTTATTGTATACTATTGTTGAAAGATTTATAAAGAAGAAATTTTGTATTCATTTTAAAATTTATCAATGTAAAAACAATATAAAAAATTAACATTCGTAAAATTTTGGGAGTTTTGTAAAATGATATTATCACAGTTTTAAATAATGATTGAATGATACGTTCATTAATTATACGCGATATTCTCATTTTATTATACATATATGTCTATTAACACGTATTCGTACCTCAGTTCTTTTAGCTTCTTCTCGATGATCTGATGCAAAATTTCGTCTTTATACGTAGTATATAATAATAATAATTGATAATTGTTCTCTTGTAGCCGGATCACTGGGGACTGGTGACAGGCACGGGATGTACATCATGCGGTTGCGATACAGTAGGCGCGTACAACACCACTTGCGATGACGTGACGGGTCAGTGCTACTGTAAGCCCGGTGTGACCGGTCAGCGTTGTGATGTCTGCTTGGACGATCACTATGGATTCTCTCACAATGGCTGTCAGCGTGAGTGTTAAAGATTTTTATTGCCGCGGGTACTATATATGTATATAGGCTTTGTTAACAATTCACCAATATCAACAGTTAAAAAGCACTATTTTTACTATTTTAAAAATAAATTTTTAAGAAATATCTTACCCTTTTTCGGGTAAAATCAATCGTGTCGTATTCGCCGTTTTACAGCTTGAATATCATATTTCAAAATATTAATACCAAAAAAATTGTATTAATAAAAAGAAAAAAATTTTAACAATTCTTCTTGGAATTTGTAAACTTTTTCCTATAATATTTACTAAACAAAAAGTTTCACGTTTTTGAGTTAAAAAATAATAAAGATTGAAAAATTTTAAGTTTTTACATTTTCAAAAAAATCTAACTCTTGAACGATTGCATATTTTGCTCTAAAATTTTACATTTGTATTCTGAGGCAGGTTTGCAAAAATTAAAAAAATTATGAGCAATTTTAAATTTTGATCTTCAACAGTTGACGTGAAATAACCCAAATACATGTATTAGGAGGTAGGTTAGGTAAGGCAGATAAAGTTACAGTAATGGTAGACATTACAAGAAAAAAAATACATTGCGTAAGTATATACATAAGATAAAATTCGATGATTTCATCTTTTGCTACTCAAAAACCGCACAATCTTTTTTTTTTATTTTAACAAATTGAATTTGCTTATGAATAATAATATTTGTTCTGGTCTCTCAGAAAAAAATTATGTTGTTTAATAAAATTTTCTATGTTATAAAATATAATTTGCCACATCCTATATATAGTTAAATTTAAATCTATAAAATTTTGTTGTATAAAATAGTAATTTTTGTTCGACAACGAATATATTCTACCGTCCCTACATTATATAGTGATTTGTGTTATATTCCTGGTAAATTTTCCTACATTTTTCTTAATATTGAATTAATCAAACCACTAAAGATTTGTTAAAATTGCTTTACTAGAAGATTAGTAAGTATTTATTAACCATTTTCAGCATGCGAGCCGTGTAATCGTGTGGGTCACATCTGCGACCCCACAAACGGCCGATGTTCCTGCCCACCGCTGAGCTTCGGCGAACGCTGCGACCGTTGCCGACCGGGTGCTTACGATCTTCGTCCTGGTATTGGTTGCCGCGCTTGTAGCTGCAGTGTCAGTGGCTCGCATCGTCAGCAGTGTTCTCAGCTCGATGGCCAGTGTCCCTGTCGCGAAGGTTTTGCCGGCAAGAAGTGCGACCGATGCGCATCTGGTCACTACGACTATCCGCGCTGTCGGCCCTGTAACTGTGACGTTCTTGGCTCGACGAGACCAGAGTGCGACGATGAAGGGCAGTGTCCCTGCAAGGTGTGTTTCTTACATGGTTAATGCAGTACCGAAAAAGTTTCTCTGTATACGATCGATTAATTTTCTTTTTATTACAGCCTAACGTTGTTGGTCGACGGTGTAACCAATGTCAAGATGGCACGTTTGGCCTTTCAGCGGACAATCCGCGAGGCTGTACTGAGTGCTTCTGCTTCGGTCGGACTGGTAATTGTCGGCAGGCTGCTCTAAGCTGGGGTCAGCGTCGGTTGCCCAGACCTAGAGTTCTCTACGTCAACGACACCGTTAACGAAGTTGTTGTAAGTGCAATTTGAATAGTGAAAATCCATTTATTTTGTAATATTTACTATAATCGTAATATTTACTACAATAATACATATATATCTTGAATTTTGTTTAAGATTACCAATTATGGATCTTCCATAGTGTTGCCATACTTTAATAGCGGATTAAACAAAACAAACACTCTCTACGTCATTCCTGGCACTGACGGGGATGTCACGCTACCGATGAACTTTTATCGTGAATGTCCTGTCTACTGGCAGCTGCCGGAATCATTTTTAGGGGACAGAGTCGTATCTTACGGTGGATTTCTACGATTCACCACTATAACTGAAGGTGGCTACGTCCTACGTTCGGGTCATCGTTTTCCTTTGGTCCAATTGCAAGGAAATGGAATAGTATTGGAATATTTTCCACCTAATTCCAATAATGAAAGCTGTTACGTTATAAGGTAATGTTTTACACGAGATAGAAAAAAAAGATATCATTGTATTTGTTTACAAAAAATTAATTATATTTTTAATTATTTTGATAGATTCCACGAATCATTTTGGCAATTAAGGAATAGACCAGACTTTAAAGTTACCAGAGAATTATTAATGATAGCTTTGCAAAATGTACAATATATTTTTGTAAAGGCTTCTGATTTCACGGACTTTTCTAGAGCAACGTAAGTATATTTAGCAAACCTATTAAAATAATATTTTAAGATTATTACTTGTATTTTACTCATAAAGATTGATTCCAGTCATCAGAAAATGGATTCTACTGAGATTTAAAAAACCCTTTTTGTCTTCTATAATAAATACACTAAGAAAAATTTTTTAGTAAATTTTACTTATTTCATAAGAAAATTTAACACTTTTGTAAAACTTGTAAATGTGTTACAAAAATAAACAAAAATTATTATTTAAAAAGTTTAAATTCCACATGTTTAGTGTGTTCCAGCGATAGTATAAAAACAATGAATTTTCTCTTAAAGAAAAGTAAAGTTTATAAATACATTTTTATATTTATAGCAATATTTTCAGTTTAAGTTTATAAGTTTTTTTTTGAAATGTTTATAATAAAAATTATCGTAATTTTATCTTGTCATAGCTCTTAAAATATTTGCACTAGATATTTATTGCATTTTAAATTTTTCCCCCGTTCGAAAATGTTAATTTGACAAAAAATCATAACTTTATTATGGTATACAATGCTTTTATTATTATTATTTACTATCCGTCGTGCACCTTAATTTTCCGAGGTAAATTCCACCCCTTAAAGCTTCAACAAATTTCGTACAACCGTCATCATTATTTGCTAATGATCTTTATTTTTCGAACTGCTACAGCCTCTTGGAAGCATCGATAGACGCGGCAGTTCTAGAAGCAATGCACGCACCGCCTCTGGCTTTAGGCGTTGAACACTGCGACTGTCCAGCCGAATACAACGGCACCTCGTGCCAGGACCCCAGCTGGGGCTACTACAGGTGGCGTGACGTCAACGTCACGACGACTACGAGCTACGTCGAGCTAGTCGGCCGTGCCCGGCTTTGCCAGTGCAACGGGAGATCCGAGTTCTGCGATCGCGAAACCGGACACTGCCTGGTGAGTCGTACAGACATACGCTTTTGTTTAGTCGCAGCGTGACGACCGACCTTGTCCGGGACACACGCGTGCGCTATTTGCTCCGATGAAATCTTATACGAATGGCGTTCCCAATTTTTTTAATTTCACGTCAGAATGATTAATTATGTTGATGAACAGTGGTTAATTAGATTATTCAATTTTGATTTTCACGTGAACGTATGAAGAGTTATTGATAAAGGAAATTTCAAATAGAGTATTTTTTGATGCCACACTAAATATAAAAGTAAAAAAAGAAAATTATTTAAAATATTAAAATGAATATTAAGTTCATCTTGAGGTGGTACTATTCACTTAATATTATAAAGTAGAGAAAAGAAAAATTACATGCGACGCTATTCTAGCAGCAATGAATAATTTTCTCTCGGAATCCCGTTTTTGGGGTTGGGAATAATAAGTAACAAAATTACCTCAATAAATCATAAAAAATCACGAAGAAACTGTTGCATGAATTCATAATGCTTACGTATTTAGATGCTGGAAAGTTCCAGCAGTGCGCTACTGCGATTATTACAGCACATTAAGTTCATACGTGACGTTCGGTTGATTGCGCATGTAATTTAATACGCTTTTATGTTGCCGTAAAAGTCTATTTTTTGTCTTTCTACTTTACATAGCTAACGTCGCTATTGATACCTACGATATCGAACAAAGACGATGATGAAACAAAACCAAGCTGGGTTTCATATTATTCTCTAGGGTTGATTAACTTTTTTAATTTTAGTTATAAGATTTACATAAACTTTTTTTTTCATAAATATTTTTTCCAGAACTGCCGAGAAAATACTGCGGGACCTAACTGCGAAGTTTGCGCAGAAAGTTTTTATGGCGACCCTAATTTCAATGGATGTAGGGAATGCCCGTGTCCTCAAACTGATAAAAAGTTTTCAAACACTTGTGTTATACGCTCCGATAACGAAGTTGTGTGTGTTTGTAAACCAGGTAAGACCTGTCATCATTAAAAGCTTTACTCGTCTAATTTTCTGATTCATTCACCCGCAATCCTCGCATTACGCGAAGCACCTCCATTCAAAGAGACCTACTTTTCGCATTTGGCTGAAAAGTTCCCAGCGTCCAAACCATCATCGACACCTATTCACACCGATCCGTAACAAAACAAACCCAACCCACGTATCCCATTTGCAAGCGAACAAAACCCTCGTGCGAGTGTCTGCGATCGGTTCGGTTCATTGTGCTCATGCGGCCTTTGCGCCTCTGTGCTCGCAGGTTACACGGGCTCGCGTTGCGAGCGCTGCGCGTATGGGCATTACGGCTACCCGGGCCAGCCTGGAGGCGCCTGTGAGCCTTGCCGTTGCAACGCTGCGGGTAGCGCAAGCGATGAATGCGACACCGAGACTGGACAGTGCAATTGCAGGCCCGGATCTACCGGGCGCGACTGCTCCCAATGCACCCGCGAGCGACACGTCTTCATTGGCCAACACTGCACCTGTGAGTATTGAGGGGAAGAAGATTTATAAAAACATAAAATTTGTAATATAACTCCATTTACATCGTTACTTACAAAAAATATTGTGTTACTCATTCCAATATTGACTCAAAACTGGATCTTCTTTTCAACTTTGTGGATTAGCTGAAATCAAGTTTATCAGTTATAATTGACTTGGAATAAAAGAAAAATACAAAAAATATTTCTTCAACAATATTTCGTTTATTTAAATTTATAAGCAAATTTACATCAATATGAATTTTTCTAACTTTATTGTTTTCAATAGCTTGCAATGATAACTGCACCGGTTTACTTTTGGACGATCTAGAGGATCTAAAATATGAATTAGCTAATGCTACTACACATATTTCAACTGGCTACATTGCTCCTCCTTGGGAAGAACTGGCTTATATAGATGACAACATGACGATTTACTTCGAAGTACTCGAGGATAGAAAACAAGTCGAAGAAAAATTGAAGAATCTTCCTTGGGACCACTATAGGCTACTTGCAAGTCGCGCCGAAAATTTACTGAAAACAGTAAGGGTTTTAAATACTCCACAATAATCAATCTTATAATTTAATAGTACACACATTATTTATTTGAATTACTTATTTATAGGTGATTGACCAAGCAAACGATGCGAGAATTATAAAATCGCAAAGTGGTGATATTGAAAACAATTTTTATAGCCTAAAAATGGAATTGGAAGGATTGCAGAATGAATTAAACAGTAATAAAATATGCTTTTTGGTATTTAAAACAGAGAAATTCTAACTATTTAAGTTCTAATAACAATAATAATTTTTGCAGGCACAATTACTGAGCTTACATACTATGAAAATGATGATAAAAAAATTGAACTGAAAAAAGTCCTTAAGGAAGCAAAAAGAATTTTAAATGATATGAAACTGCTTGATATACCGAAACGGACGAAAACGTTTGAATTAGTAGTCCAGTAAGTTTTAAAGATGAATTTATTATATTTATTAATTAATTATTAACTCATATTTATTATTGTATTCTTTTTATTGTAGCGAGTGCGAAGAATACATACAGTGGCTAAACGAACTACTATCGTCAATGGAACCATTTGCAACGGTAAAAGAACAAGCTCACATCCATTCAGTTAAATTAAAAGATGTAATGAAAAATTTAGAATCGACGATGGAAACGGCATATACATATGATACTTTATATAACGAAATAAATATGACTTACGATATATTATCATATCAGCGAGAAGAGATAGATGAAATGCATTCTGTAATAAAAGCTTCATTAGATAAGGGAAATACACTTGTTGAAGAAGCAAAAGGATGCATCGTTGATAGTGAGGATAATTTACAGGTAATTACTGCAGAACCACTAAATTTTTTTTAACTTAAAAAATATTCAAATGTATAAAATTAATAATCTACATATTTTATAAAGTATAGTATTGCAAATAGAAACTTCTTTATGATAAATTAATTTATTAGTAATTATATTTAATTTAGGGCATTCCGGATATGAAAGAAAAACTGCTACAATCTACAAATAATCTTGCTACAAAGGAAGAAATTTTATATCGATTAAATTATGAATATAAAAATAAATATGTAGCTGAAGCTATAGCTCATGCACAAAATCTTTCAGACTACGTAGACCAGTACATAGGGTAAATTGAAGATAACGTTAATAATATAATTATTCTATCATTTGAATAAACCAATATTTTTTACCATTTTGTTTGAAATAATTTTTCAGCTTGTTTTCGGAAACAAGAGCTCAAGCTGCGAATCCTCTTAAAGCAAGTCAAGCATACAAGAATATAGTTGATGGATTAACAGGAGCAAAGGAATCAGCATTAGATGCTAATATTATCATTGATGGTGTTAATAAAAAAGTATGTTTTACATTTATTATATTTGAATAGATAATTTTTAATTTTAAATATTAAAAAATTAATTAAGGTGTATCCTGATGGTGAAGATGACGTCTCATTATTAGACGAAGCTTTAGAAGTTGAAAGAAGATCAAGCGAGCAGTTGGAAAGAACAAAAAATCATAGTTGGCCAATAACGCAAGCAAGAGACATATTAGAAAGTCAGAAACAATCTGTTGCTCATTTGAAAGAATCCTTAAATAGTACTGGTAATAAGGATAATCAAATTAACGTTAAATTACGGGAACTACAAAGTGATAGTCGAAAATGTAAGTTTCTAAATTACTAACAAAGACTTTTATTTGCTACAATTATACATTTATGCCGTTTAAACTTTCTTTAAAAGAGTATAGAAATTTATTAAATACGAACATTTGTTTCTTTTATTTTTAGTACAAGAAAAAGTCAATGAAATTTTACAAGAAAATATGGAAACTGAAAATTCTATATCAGAAACAAGGCAACTAATCGATGATTATCATCAAGGTATTGTAGATGTATTGAATCCAAAACTACAAGAATTAAAACGAGAAGGCGATTCAAGAATTAGTCTTGCTAGTGAGAAACGTATGTTATAAAATTATTACTTATATACCGTATACATTACAATTAATACTTATCAAATGTATAAAGTATTTGAATGAATAAAAAAATACAAATAAGAAATTTATTTTTTACAGTTGCTGAAGCGCAAAGTAACATTAAAACCGCCGATGCAAAATTAACTAGCTTCGCAATAGCTTCTGAAAAGCGCCAAAACGAATTCCAAAAGTGGAATGAAACGATGGCCACCAAGCTACAAATCCTAAAAGATAAAATTGCAGAAGTTAGAAATACTGCAGATGGAGTACGTATCTGTATTTACCGAATCTAATTTTTAAACTTTATAAAAGTTTATAGTATAAGATATTCTAAACTAAATTACTTTAATATTTTAGATTCGAATTTCCCTGAAATCCGCCGAAGGTAAAAAATGTGTACGGTCGTATAGGCGTACTGATTTACAACCCTCGTCAACTACCACAATAGTTACGACACTCGCTATTCCTAATCACCAAAGAGAAGGTTTATTATTTTACCTTTCTAGTAGTTCAAATGTACGTATTCATTTTATTATGCCCATAATTCCCATTGATACATTTTTTATTTAAAATTTAAAATTTTAGGATGATTTCATAGCCCTGGAAATGTATGATCGTAGAATAAGATTCGTATGGAATGTTGGCGGTGGTACCGGTGTCGTGACTCATCCTGAGGTCTTAGAAGCTGGAAACCCCGTCGATGAAAAACTGTGGTATCGCGTTGAAGCTGAACGGTAAGAGACAACTGTGTCTTGAATTACTAGATACGAAAATATACATCAATGATGCATGACTAAAAATAATTAATGTATCATTTCAGAATAAGGCACATAGGTAAACTTAGCGTAAGTAAACAGATGACAAGATCTGCACGTTACACAACTGTCTACAATAAGACGAGTTCAGAATTTGGCCGTCTTGACGTATCCAGCATGGACCGCGTGTGGCTTGGCGGTCTGCCAGAGTTGCAGCTTAAACCACCAGAGCTATTAGCTTCAAGCGGTCTACCTGGTTGTGTGCATCAAATGATTTTGGATGGAAGACCAATTGGTCTTTGGAATTTTATGAGCAATGCACCTGATAATGCCTGCCAACCATGCGTCGAAGGGTAATTAATCAATTGAAGTTCTGTATCAAATCGTTATAATTAGGGTAGCTTGTTAATAAATGGTATGTTTTCTTTGTATCGTATAGATTTGAAAATATCAGCAATGACGTCGCTTATAGTTTTAATGGAGAGGGTTATTCAGTAAGGTCGCGTGTTCTATCTGGTCCTTATAACAGGTTTGTTTTTGGAGTTTCAATTAACTTCAAAACGTACGACGAAAATGCCATACTTTTCCTAGCCATCGATCCTGAGAATGTAAGTAATTTAATTTATTTTTTTTAAGTTTAAAATTAAATTAAATAATGTTTAAGTATTTTAATATTTAAACATCAATGAAAGTTTTCTTATAATAAAAATTTTTCTTTAAATAAAAACACTTAAAAATTTAGTGTATTAGATTCATAAAGCCATTTTTTACCTTTATAGCCTAACGGCTATATAATGATATTCCTACGTGATGGTCGTGTGGTCCTGCATATATCTTATGGTGGAAATGTAAACCTCGAGATGTCATCATCCTTCCGTTACAACACAGGCAATTGGACAAAGGTTGATGCATTCCGTCAGTACCAAAACCGCAAGGGCATAGAGAAATGTAGCTTCAGCATCGACGGCGAGAATGATAAGAAATATGGTGCCCCAACACCTCAACCGCGTAAGGAGGACATACCCGATCTGTCGCGTGCTAAGTATTTTATTGGTGGTGTGCCTCCGAGCTTCCGCATCGATGGCTTTATTCTGCCAACACATATTTCATTCCTTGGATGTATGTCAAATATAAACGTGGGTGAAGGCTATGACCCAATGGCTGAACAATATTACGGCGTTGAACCTGGCTGTCGAAGTAAAGTGAGTAATAGTCTCTTTAAATAAATTGTCCTTTTTTAAAAATAACATTTTATTGTATTAATTATTTAAAAAAATAAAGGATAAAATATTCACAATAATTTCAATTTTTAGCCCATAAATATCGTTGGATTTTATGGAGACGGATATTTAGAACTACCTAGTTCACAACTTCGTAAGAAGAACTCCACTGTTGGATTTTCATTTAGAACATTACAAAGCAATGCCATGCTATTGCTATCGACGTTCCAAGGACCTGAAGAAAAGCTATTTCCCAAAAGTGCTGAAGAAGCAGAGTCAATTGTTAGTGTAACGTTTACTAAACTGTTATAGATAAAATTAAACAAAATACAAATTTACTTATTTCATATTAATTTTATTTACAGAAAGACAATTACTACTCTGTAGCGGTGATTGACGGACATATTGAAATACGTCTAAACAATGGAAAAGGCGAACTTGTTCTTCAATCTAATGATACATTCAACGATGGAAAGTATCATACAATTATTATAATAAAAATTAGAAAAGATATTGAACTTAGAATAGATGATGCATATCAAACAAGCGGAAAACTTCCGTCTGGTGCTGCTATTAGGGCGCCAGAATCTGGGGGCCTATATTTTGGCGGACTTCCTTACTTAATTAATAATACCAGGATGGTGGCCACAAATACTCCTCTCAGAGGTGCTATAAAAGACGTAATTTTTGATGAAGGGTATGTTCTAGTGATTTAAAAATAAAGAAAATATGTGAAATGGTTCTCGTGAATTACTTTATATTCATTTCATTGATATTCATTATAGAGTGGTCCTTAAATTTAATGGCGCTGTAACGTTTGAACGAGCTCACATTGGTCGTCAAGGGCCTAGTATGGGCAAAGATCCTCCAGCCTATTCACTATCAGCTTCTTTGTCCAGAGGACTATCAACACAACCAGAAGGTTGCCAAAAAATTCCGTATTATTCGCTTGAGCCAGGCGCTCTAAAGTTTGGTGATAAACCAGCGAGTCATACACAGCTCTATCTCAATTTCGAGAACTTTTGGACAAAAAAGAAAACTATTGAATTTGATTTTCGGACCTACTATCCTAATGGTCTATTGTTTATAACTCCAGTAAGTAATATCTTTTCAAGTAAATTATTTTTATAAAAGGATCAAAAAATGCTTATAAAAAACTTTTTTTAGGGTATAAAACAAAAGAATTATTTGACAGTATTGATAAGAGATGGTCAATTGCTATTGATAATTAAGAGTAAAAAGAAGAAGGAAATACTCTTCAGACCACCATTTAACGATGGCAATTGGCATCATGTCACTATTGGTCACAGTGATAGAAAACTGTTAATGATAGTTGATGCACAAGCTCCCCAATTTGTCAAAGTACCGAAAAAAATTGGCTTGACAAACGTAATGTACATCGGAGGTATACCTGAAAGTGGAACCCCATTACCCGATCAAGTAGTTACTCAATTAGAGACTTTAAAAGGTTGTATTAGGAGTTTAAAAGTAAACAATAATGTCTTCGATATGGTGGGTTCCACTAGTCGACCATACAACGTTGGTCAGTGTTTCCCTAATGTTGAAAGCGGAGCCTATTTCCAAGATGAAGCATACGCAGTTTATAGTAAGTAAAAAATTAATATATCATAAGTAGCTAATTTTGAAGTTTCTATTAAAGTATTAGGTACATTATCTACACTTATTGAAATGCTAATAATAAAACTGATTTACAGAAAATGATTTCTTACTTGATGGAGTCTTGGAGCTTCAATTAGAATTCCGAACTTCAGAATTGACGGGCATACTGTTGTCAATATCAGCTCCCGAAGGTTCACCCTCACTTTCTTTGGAGTTAAACAATGGCAAGGTGATAATGTCTAGTAAAGTCGGCTTCTTTTCATTGTACGTCGAGCAAGAGTTTAGCAATCCCTATACAGTATGCGATAATAGATGGCATAGGATTCAAGCAATATTTAATGATGAACAGCTTGCTCTGAAGGTTGATGAGATGGATCAGAAATACGGTCTTCCGACAAGAGTTGACGCCGGACATTTCATGGGATCTAGTATAACAAGTTCACTTTACATTGGTGGAATACCAGGTAAATAATTGGAAAGAAATATTAAATCTTTCTAAATTATTGAATTTCAAAATGTTATTAAACACCATATTGCTCTGTTTATAGCGACAGCTCCTAAAGGTACTTTAATATCGAGGGATCACTTCAGTGGTTGCATACGTAACGTAATGATTGGTGGAGAACGACGCGATTGGACGGATATGTCAGAACTTCATAATATACATTTAAGTTCGTGTCCTGTGCAATAGAAGGTTATACATTAAATGAATAAACTAAGTCCTAACGATGAACTGCTTCGTCGACCAGATCCAAAGACTGCGAGTCAAGACTGCGCTCGAAGAATGTAGTTTTCAACGTCACTATTTGCATCGAACTACTAATCATATTGAAATTGAGAAAAATATTTCTTTTATATATTTAAATATAAACATAATACTTGGGTATGCTTCAGTTATTTACTTTTACTTGAAGTGATGAAATTTCAAAAGAAATATTTCTCTTGATAGCATTAAATTAATTGAATGATTTGTTATACAATTGTAAAGACTTATCGAAGCCAAAAGATGCTAATTGATAAAGTTTTGTTAGATGAGCTTAAATTACAATGATACTTAGTTCATTCACAGCAATAAAATGCAAGTCAATCAAATACATTCATCACATTGCAGTACAGCTGAATAGAATTTAAACTTTAGGTTTATGTATGTACTTTTGTGTAAGTAGCGAATACACTGCCATATAATATAATGACAATCGAATGTAAGCCAGACATTGTACATCAGTATTTAATATTATTTATTCTTGATAACGTAATTTATGCTGAGACGAAGAGAGAAAATTTAATAGTAATAATGGAGAGACATTATGTTTTATACTTAGTAGTAATATAAATATTAATTAATTGCACGTGTTATAGCTTAAAGTAATTATTGTAAAAAGAAATAAAATTGTCCTGAACAAAAATGATAGAACAATATAATAAATCTTAATAATATAAATTAATAAGACCTATTCATTTTTTCCCTTTAATATTTATATTAATATTTTAAGACCTTAAGGGGATAATTTTTTGTATGTTTCTGCAAGTATATTTCGATATAAAAAAACTAATAAAGAGATATAAGTTTTAACCATTTAATGTCGAGCGTATCATATATGATACAATAACCCAAATATATATTTCCGTGTTATATTTTCATTTTGTTTAATTTGTTTTTCTTAAAATGTCTTCTTGGAGGTGTAAATAGTATTATTTAAGTATTATTAATTGTATGTTCACGTTATAACAATGACCGTAACATTACTGAATATACATGCAAATACGCTTTTTCTTCATTTCTGAAAAATTAGGCAAAATTAAAGGGTTCCAATGTTTAAGCATAAATAAATTATATTGTGTTATTTTTACATAATGTTACGTTTATACATGTAAATATTTATTTTTGCATTAATGCATTCGATACTAATTATTAAAACTTATCATTATTGCCTGAGGTATCATATATGATACAATTACTATTTAATAAATAGTATTTTAATTACAATTACTATTTTAATAAATAGTAATGTTAATACACAAATAAATGTTTATTAATAAAAATAATTTTTTTATTAATTAACATTGCATATTTTGGTAAAATTAGAATTTCAAATTAAAAATATTTTTATATGTTACGGTACATTTATTTACTGGCCAATACGTCTCATTTCGTCATCTCTGAAAGTAGTATATCTCTCATTATTTATAAGAATTATGAATATGTATTAGTAAAATATGAATATTATAGGATTAAAGTTACTCTTGTAAAGAATGGAAATACGTGATACTGCATTCAGACCAAATATACTCATCATTTTCACCATAACCATCTGGTAACATTATTGTATGAACACCAGGCTTCATACTTTCATATCCACATTTTATATATTGCTCATCTTCCTCACATTCATCGTGTTTAAGACCTAATCTTAATTAAATAAAAAAAATCAATTCAAAGTTTATTTTCTAAATATGCAAAATCCAGAAGTGTGAATTGATAAACTAGTTTGTTTTCATTAACACTAATTAATCCCACAACGTGGAATTCATCCGAGAAATTTTTCGAGATTTGGTTACAAAAACTAAGAGGTGATCTTGAAAGATTATTTTGGAATTTTTTTTATATTTTTAGAGCTCATTATTGAAGGACCATATCAGTTTTTTAATGCTGGGATGAATTTGAGATAAAAAAACCTCGTATGACCGTTATAGGATTCTACATTACTGTGACTAATTGAAGTTTAAAAAGAATTATACTTGCAAGTGCCCCAATTCATGTATAATATTATTTATCCGAAAAAATTGCCATCGTCATTTAAAATAACACCAATAGGTAGAAAAAATTTTGGATTTCCACCAGGGAAGCTATAATGAGTCAAATCATACCCAGTCATGGTGATAATTGCATCATGGTCAGTAATATTAGTATTCTTGAGATATTTTTTTATCTCTCCATAATTATCTAACGCTAAATCCATGTTAATTGAATTTTCTAAATCTTCAAAACCACAATTATCAGTGTAATTAAGTACATTTTGTTCCTACAAATGTAAAGAAAAGTATTAACTCTTCAATTTAACTTGTTACTGTTTCATACATCGGAGCGTCCGTCAGAACCGAGCCAGCCGGCGCGGGTGACGCATTTTTCGTGCAAAACACGCTCTCTTCAACTCGCTCGTAATCGTATTCTGAGTTTCTCAGAAAAGACAAAAGACATATATCGATACATTTTTTCCTGCTCTTTCCAATGGTGCTATTCTTTTTACTCCCAAACACTTTCTTCTGGTCGAAAATTCGAGTTGAAGGTTCAGAGCCATTTTTCTCAAAGTATATCATGTTTTTTTCAAAATGCATATCACCGTTCGAAAGTACAAGTCTTAAGCTATGATAATATATGTATTTTTTTTACTTCAACTATAATAAGATTTCTTATTTTGAAATAAATATTTGATTCATTGATTCTTCTGAATTTCAAATCAAAAGTTGACCATAAAATGTTCATATATTTTAGAATGTTTCTATGATCTCTTCTTAGTTTTCTAGAAATATCAGATTAAATTGCATATAAGAAAGTTAATATTTTGACAATACTACTAAATTCTATTATTACAAATACTCACATATAAAGAGCATAATCAATACACCTAATAAATATAAATACCCTATAAATACCTAATAAATCAAATTATAAAAGTTTTTTAATATTAGTCAAACTAATTATGCAGGAAAATGATCGAATC
>JAWWEQ010000010.1:36908500-36937373 GCA_035583055.1 Torymus tubicola
TCTAGAATTATTCGGAAAAAAACTACAGGTGATTGAAGATAATTCGTGAATTTTGAAAATTGCAAAACTTTTGATGTGCAATAAAAAACAGAAAAAATAACTTGCAGCCCATAGAAAGGTAGTATTTAACCTCTACTTTAATATTCTTTTTTGATTTTTATTCTATGAATAATACAACCGAAGATATTGTAGTCTAAAGAGCGACCCTATTTACAAAAAAATTTCACGAATTTATGGTCGGTACTGTATATTGGCAATCGTGCCGACAAAAGCAACTGAAAGAAATCAGAAGATTTCAATAAAGCAGACCTTAAAAAACTTTTTAATTGTATTTATTTTTAGACAGCAACTATGGTTTAATACTATTGTTCATTGTAGCTAAAAAATTCATTCTTTTATATTTGTGTAACGCCAAAAAAGGGTACAATCTATCGATTTTAATTAATCAGTTAAAAAGACGTTATGCAGTATTATATTATATTCAAATGTCTTTTAATGTCCTAAGTGTCCTAAGTGTCTTCTAATGTATACTGCATTAGTTAGCTGTCTGTGATTATGTTATCAACTACTAGTTTCCTTTCCAGCTAGTGGCAGTTAGTCAATCAGATAATACACGCGCGCTTTCTTGCGAAGCGTACTCAATGTCCACGACAACAACACAACATGCTAGGCATTTCGCATTTTTATAGACGTCAATTTTCTTCAAACTGAGGTGAAAGGTGAAGCTGATGGGAGATGTCTACGCGGTAGGCAAAGGCCTCCATCAGCGATATTATCCGGCAGGTGCTTGGAGGTACGGCACCATAGCTCGGGTTACTACTTAGAGCATCAGGCCGGATTAGGGCTCGGCGCATCTATTGTGACTCCGAGATATTTGATAATGCCCTCCATCCTTATTTCTTTGACATACACTTTCTTTTTTGTCCTGACAATGAACACCACTTCGATCTTTTGAGCAACAGGTTTGCTGCATTGCTTGTGGTCAAAACGCTTCTGACTAGTTAGCACAGGATTTCTTGAAAATGGAAATCGTCGTAAAACCTATATGAGATAATTCTATGGTCTCATATTATCAGGCTGTAGATATTGGTGAGGGTACCAACGAGGACTCAAAACTGCGATAGCAAATTAAAGATCATTCCGCGTGATTTTTTAAATTCTTACTATCAACTCAATCACTTTGAAATTCACTCTGACATACTCACCGTTCAACGTATACACTCTCTTAAGCTAGCCCGTCAGGTGAAAGACTACCCACATCGTAGAAGAAATAAATAATAGAGATACTGCTCTCTGTCCCACCTGTTAAATAACCTCTAACGAGAACGAATCCTTAAAACTCTGGACAATTCCCTATGTGTACTAGAGCTATTACTCAAACTCTCTTTAACTATAAACTTTTTCATCAACTTTCCCAACGAACATCAATTTCAATTTCTAATAGTCCCTCTCTTTGATATCATTTTAGTTTAAATAGCACTAAGACAGAATAAAAAAAAGATGCTCTCATTAGGAAAATATTTCTTCAAAAAAAAATTTCATCTGTAATAAAAATTTGTCTATCTATATGAAGAATATATTACACTTACTCATTTTTTTGCATTGGTTGCTTGTAACGAAATACAAGAAAAATAGGTACAGAATTAACCCTTTCGTGCCTTAAGGGTCCTGTATAGGACCCACTTTGTTCAAGATGATGTAAGAAACTAAAATTAAATAATTTCTTGAACCTACCCATTTAGTCGTGTACTTTTATTCAAGAGGAAGCCCTTTGGCAATTAAAAGTGATATTTTTTATTTTTTTTCTGTCCCGTTTAGTACATTAAAAAAGGGCTCGGCAATGAAAATTGGGATTTCATGAAAATTCGGATCTTGAATGGTTTATTTTCCAGTAAAAAAGGGTTAATGTGAATTGTCTTTTATTCTGAGTGGTGGATCTTGTTAATGAGACAATATACTAAAAATTGATCACCTTCCAAATTCAAAAATATAGTCCTACAGGACCCAGTCGATCTTACCGACAAATAAAATATTAAAAAAACGGTGAATTAATTCTTAATTGAAGCATTTACAATTAGAATATACAAAAAAACGTCACCTTTTTCCCCGTTCCTCGGGACAGTTTTCGTTCAGATTTGATATTTCATGTTCTGAAAGCTTTAGGCTTCGCTCTAGGTTTTGAAAAATCGATACCCAATAACGCCGCCTATGCCAATCCGAAAAATCTCTCATCGTATTCTGTCAGGCGGAAGTAGAGGCGAAAGATCTCCTATACAACCAATCTCTTCCTATAATCGCAATCTGACCATCAGTCGCTACTATTCGCTTTTCAAAAATTCAACAGAATTATAAACTTTTTTACTTTTTCCCTATTCCTTTTCCACTTTTGAATCATAACAATATATTCCTAAAACAACGATTTCACGCATTCAGAAAAGTAACCAATCACCCTGACCAGTCGCAAAGTAGTATATTACGTAAGAACGATGCAAAATAGGTCCGATGCCACTAAATGTGCTCCTCTATCAAGTTTTACTGATATATGGACATTTTTATAAACTCTAAAAATACTGAATATCATTCCTCATGAGCATCAAAATATGTTTTCGTCACAGTAGACGTAAAGTAAAAAATCTATTAAAAGTGCGCACTTTACGCCACTGTGACGAAAAATAATGTTCGCACCGCGGGCGTAAAACTTTTCAACCGTTGGGTGATCTGCGTGCCCGAGCGCCGGCGTAGCGTTCAACTTTACGCCCATGGTACGAAAAGTACTATATATTTCATTTTTATAATTAATGTTCGTGTAACTTTAGCATTTAAAAATTGATGTAATTTAGGCCAATTAACTATTTTGTTATAATATTTGAATGTTTATATTCTTCGCGCGCTATTTGTATACAAGTCTATTATAACACGTAGTAACTGTTATATAACAATCCTTTTCGAATATTTCGGAGTCGAAGGAAGCGCTCGCTCTCTCTCTCTCTCTCTCTCTCTCTCATTCCGGACGACGTGTGTAGCAGTCGCAAGCTTCTCGGCTTTCAGTGGTTATGTAAAGACCCGTTAATAAAAAGTTAATAAATTCAGATATAGTATTTAATCTATGCGCGCCTACTCCAAGCTTCCTTTCAAACCATCAAAAATAAAGAAAACAAAATGAAAAATTTTAAACCAAGTTTTAATACATATATAAAATTTATCGCATTAGTTAAAATTAAAAAATTAAAAATGTATTGTAAAGGCAAAAAGAACATTGACATGTGACTTAGTGTATTTAAATTTTTCTATGTAGTAAAATTAGTGATTTTACATATATGTAACACATTACCTGTTTGTTGAATGTTTAATATTACCCAATCTGAAGCTGAATTTGTTATTGTAATATTTATCGGATCTCTTAACCAAATAACTGTTCTAGTATTATGAAAATTTGCGTTACTTTGAGTTGCCCAATTGATGGGAACAATCCACATAACTTTTTTATTTATAAATTTTGGTGGATATAAAAAGAACCTCTCCTGTTTTAATGATACAAAATTTTTTTTAAAACTAGCATGGACAACGGGAAATCCAGGCTGTAATATCCAACTATCCATTAATGTAGAAATAGTTGTATTTAATTGATAATTATGAAATTTTATCTCTTCCTCGAATGCAGCATATAATAGTTCTGGAGTTCCAATAGAAAATGTACTGAAATGAATTTGAATCTTGAATTTCTGAATTTACAAATGTCGTTTTATTTTTATTTTGCTATAAATACTAACTTTGCTTGGAGATATCTATGCAAAGCTCCAAAAAATATTTGCGATCCTAGTAATTTTTCAAGCATTCTAACTAAGCTAGCCCCTTTATTATATATTATTGCGTCAAAGATCAGTGAAATTTCATTAGGGTTATTAATTTTTCGAAAAACTGGTAGTGTATTTGGCAAAGCGTCGATAGAAAATGATAACTGTAAAAAGTTAACGACAAACTCAGATTCCAAATCCCAAGAAGATAATGACTAGAAGAATAAAATATTTAATGTACGATGGTACATGCAGTTATTTTAGATCTATTAAACTCACTATTTCATAAACATGCATTTCAGAATATGTAGCAAATGCCTCGCTCAGCCATAAACAATCCCACCACTTTGGTGTTACCAAATTTCCAAACCATTGATGCGCTAGCTCGTGCGTAATAGTATTTCGAATATTTCGTTGAAATTTCAGCGGTGTCGAATCTGAATCATAAAGTATATTTACTTCCCGGTAAATTAATAAACCCCAGTTTTCCATGGCACCTTGACTAAAATCTGGTATAGCTGCCATGTCGAGCTTAGGTAATGGGTACGGTATACCCAATCTATTCTCTAAAGCGTTTATTGACTTTGGTATCACAGATAATGCGTAAGGTAGTTTACTAATAAGTTCAGAACCTGTCCAAACTCTGTAAAATCTTTCTTCATCCTTCATTGATAAACTTTCAAAATCACTTAGCACAATAGCTAGCAAATAAGTTGACATAAGTGGTGTACTCTCAAATTCAAATGTATTTCTGAAAAGAGATTGTTTCTAAGATTGTATGGACAACTTCAAAGGTATATCCTTAAAATATAATTAAACATAAAAATACAATTGAGAAGCATATATTGTGACTTAAATAAATAATTGGTTCTCTATTGCTGCGTATACAAATATGGATAATCAAAATATACGAATTACTTACTCTTTTATTATACCTTTGACTGGCATGTTACTAATAGCAATATAATCTTGGGGGGTCGTAACAGTTACATGAAATACAGCTTTTAAAGCTGGCTCATCAAAACAAGGAAAAACTTTTCTGGCATCAGTAGGCTGTAGATGTGTTGCAGCCAGCCATCTAACCATAAAATATATATTTATTTAATTCTTTTATGTGTCATTAAGATGGCTTCACCGTCTCAGGCCTAAAGACAGATTGATATGAAAAGAACATTTTTTATGCTATAAAATAATTTAAAAAATAAGGATCAATTACCAAAGTAAAGAGAAGTAAATGTTAAAAAATCATTATTCAATCTATAGCCTTAATTCAGTTGTTAACGCGAAATAACAGATTTTTTCGAAAAACAACTATATTACAGAATTTAACCAATTGAACATAACTCTTGGAAAACAAAAAACGTTGTAACCGCGGTGACTCATGAGTATAAGTGCACCGCGATTCAGAATCGACCTATTAATCCTAATTAAGTAATTAACCTATTAAAGTGAACGCATCCAAATCACCAAAATAATAAATCATACTGACAGAAAAAATATAAATGGTATGCAGTCAACAGGCGTAGGTAGAAAGATAACTTGAGCTTGTTTCTTTTTTAACATATTCAAGTTTAACTCTTCTGCTCGCTGTTCCTGAGGTGTCTTTCTCTATAGACATTGAGGTTTTTCCACACCACGACAAGACGGTCGGGGCGTCTCTTAAAACCCATACGATTGATATACGGAAAATGAATAATAAACTCCGTTGCAATGACTAAATTGGGAAAGAAAAATTAAGAAATATGTATTTTGATCCTCAAATACGAGATAGAGAATACATTAAGATTTTCAAGCGTAATTGTTCATATATAAAAAGAATAAAATTTAAAGTATTCATAATAAACTATTCTTAATATTTTAATTCATAAAAAATAAAAGCTCTCTTGTGGGGCATATCCCATAGATAGCCAGACGATAGGCCAGCCCTAGTGAAGCCACCTTAAATATACTGTGTGTCATAATATTTTAATGTTTGAAAAATTTTACCTAGTTTCATTATTCATTTTATATGAACTTATATAAAATCCATTCATATCTGTATTTAACATTCCTTTATAAAGTATATCGATTTGAATTTGGGTATTTGCATCGATTGGAGATTTCATAACAATTTGTAGAAATTGGTACTTTTCTATTCTAACCACTTCTGTAATTTCTGCTTCAATCGTCGAAACATTCTTATAATTTATTCTTAGAACAACAACTTTTTTTATTTTCATTAAATCTGCATGCAATATTATATCAGAAGTCGTTTTCTCAACGTATGCTACTATTTTGACCATCCCATCAAACGTTAAATTATTAAGAGCAATAAATGGTGTAATGTGAAGAAAGTATTCTTTAGGAATTATATAATCAGGTAATCGATAATCCATGCTATCCTTTGCTGTGGATCGAATTTGTCGTTCGTCTTTGATCACAGTATGTGACGTTATTTGACACATACTCTGTTGCTCTATATAATAAGTTGGTTTTAATTTCTGAAACCATTGTTCGTTGTTACCTTTAATATTATTAAATGAAAACCCAGCAGTAGAGAATAAATTTAACAGGATACAATTTAATAATGACTTGTGGTATACCATCCTGTAAAAACTATTAAAAAAATTTGTCACGTAGAACATAAATTATTAATTAGGGCTTGATGATGTTAACATTTGTCAATTGACTGTTATTAGTATATTTAGACTTTCAAATGTTTTGTAAGTTTACAAGAAAAATGTTTTCATGTATAGTAATTCGATATTCCTATTAGTTTGAAAATCCCAGTTTTTAATAAGACGTATGTTTTAATTATACCTAGAGCACTTTCGTTCACAATATTTTCGTGTGATCACGTTTCAACAAGTTATATATACTCAAAAAACGATTGAAGGGAGTGTATGATACCTATCGCGTATCTATACCGAATAGTAGTAATTCGTTTTATAACTCAATTATTACCACAACTATTAGAGACTTGCCAAACTTAATTATAAAAAATATTATGTCCCTAAAAAATATGTACAGTAAGTGTAACTATTACAATACCTTGTAATAAAGATTTTAAGGCACATTACTCATTTTGAGGAAGCTTGAGTGATTGACCAAACAGATCCGCTATTGCAGAAAATATTAGCATTCAAATTTTCATTCTTTGTATTATTTTTCTAGAATTGACATTGATAGCTTAGTACTTGTAGCTGGTCAATATTACTTTCAAAAAACTTTAAAATTTTATAAATTTGGAAGAAACCAATATTTTTTAATTTTGAAAAAACAAAAGAATAATTGTTGTCTCCAGTTTTATTTTATCTTTTATAAATGGCATTCAACATATTTTAAGATTCAATTGTTATCTTTCTGAAGAGGGGCTTTTTCAACTGTTTTTCAAACTAAAAGTAAAAATGTCTAGAATGAAAGTTTTTACTTTCTTCGTATTTCTAGATCGAAAAACATCCCAAAATTTGTGACAAATCTGTGATACGAAAGTCTGACCCTTTTCTAGTCAGTATATAAAATCGTTGGCTGAGAGAAAGAAGACACTAACTCGGCCGAACGTGTACAACAAGACATGAAAGAAAACTGGTGTACTTGGATTCTTTTTTTTAAATTCTAAATATAGCAGTATAGTCACTTCATAATAAATTTAATTTTGAATTTATAACTACATGGCTCAGAAAATGTATTATAAAATTTCGCATATTAATTTTAATTTGCTTGAATTGTCGTAATTTATTATATATGACAATACAACATGAGAATTAGCCTGAGCTTCCTAATTTATAAATGGCTCCTGTTATATGATATGTAATATTATTAATATATGATAATATTTTAATTAACTATATACACCGATATACTTTTTTCAAGACAGCTTTTACGATGATTTTAGTGATCTAATAACAGTTTTTCATCAAAATTAACCCTAATAAGATGTTTTAATAAAAAAGGAAATGTTTATATTTAATTATTATATTAAGGTCCTAAGTTTCTTTTTTTAATCGAAAGCGTACGCCCCGTAAATCCTCAGATTTAGCGAATTATTAACGTAAAAAATGTCTCCGCTCATGAACTTATTGTTGTACAGAAAAGTTGATCTGTACGAAATTTGTCTGCGAAATAATATTAATACAGTCAACCGCAAAAACCTAAAAGTAGAGCACCCGAGTTAGCTCTTTCTTACGCGCTCGTCCGAATTAGCATCTTCTTCCTCTCAGCCAACGAAATGTACAGAAAGTTTCTGTCTTTGCGAATTCAACGCATGTAGTCAACGATCTCGATATGTTTAACAGCGAACCTATGACACAAGGCCTAATACCTAAAGAAACTTGTTGTATTTTTGTATATTTGTATCTCCTCAGCCGCCAGAGCTCGCATCTACCTTACAAACCTGCAAGTGGACAAACGGCCCCAGCGTAACTATATACGCCCGTATGGGCCAGCAGAGACATCCACCGCGTCTAACGCACGGGTTACCATCACAGCCTTACTGATGACTCCAGATGGTAACCCGGGGACGAAACGCACCCTACCGTACCGACCACTCACCCCACTCTTACAACCTTTACTTCTCTTGTTCGCCCCCGGGTTGCAGCCGGGGACCGCGAGTTCGCGATAGTAGTATACATTCATTCAATTTAGATTCAAACACCCAAAATGCATGCATACCTAAACATGGTAAAGATTGATGAAGATCTTACGAATTACGAAACTATATTTAACATCTTAAATATCTCTTCAATTCCATTACTACTGAAATTACTCGATTGAATTAGAAGTTATTTTTAAACATCCGTTTACAAAATTTGGCGTTTGTAAAAAATCTTTATTTTTTGTATTATATAGTTCTAATTCTCATGTTGTGGTACGACCGATGTCGCACCGACCGAATTTGTAACGCGCGCGAGCGGCGAATTTGGTCATCTCTAAAAAGTAGTGTACTGTGTATACGATGCCGTCACTCGAAGCGCATCGACGAGTCCGTCTAAGAGCCTTTCTTGTAATTTTGAGCAAATAAATAATGAGTTTTTGTTTTTTATATAATTAAAAGAGAACATTTTATTGTAGCGATTGTTATTGTGTTTTGTGCTGGTCCTCTGCATGTGTTATTGTCGTAGTGGTCTTGCTCCATGCAACAGCGTTGATCTAATCCACAGATAGAAAAATTCTCAAGTCAAACGTCATTCAGAATGAAACTTCCATAAAGAAGTTCAACAGCCAAAATATATCTAACTTTACTAGTGGCCATAAAATAGAATCAAATGATCACTTCCAAATTCACTTCACCATTTGCAGCGAAAATACTACCTATAGATATGCTTACAAAGTCCCATAATAGACGAGTGTCTAGCAAATTCAGAATTCTTTCATATTTCAATTAGAGCTCATGAAAGATATACTTTAGAGATCAATAGCATTTTTAAGCGTGAATCTTTCTCAATAACTCAAATAATAAAATTGTGCTAAAAATTTTGGTAAAATGCAGAGCTAATTTAGATCTTCTATGGTGGGATTATTGACAATAAAACTGTGGAGACAATGTCTCTTTCTGGACATTAATTATAAATCCGTGACAAAGAGAATCAATAACAGCTTTCAACGATGGTATATAATAAAGAAGAAGTTCCAATTTAGAAACTTTTCTAACAGTAAAAAGGGCCTTGCCTGAATTATTTCAACCTATCATCAAAGGCTATTACTACATTTAATTATATTAGATATAACCACGTCTTTACACAGCAGTCTTTTTCGATGTAATATGGATGAAAGCGATTTGTGTAAATGTAAAAAAGGTCTCGATATAGATAAACAAAAAATGAAAAAGTTTTAAAAAGTCCCTTTTTTATAAATTTGAAATGAGTATTTTAACCGGATAAAACTTGTTGCACGCTTGTACAGTGTCATGATCGTATACACCTGGCGTTTTAGCCAATAAAGTGCTGTGCTAAAATAAACTAATTTAAATCAAGAGAAAAACAGAAAATCGTATATAATATCGAATTCAAAAGGCTTTTAAAGGTATTTTATCAGTCACAAAATAAAAAAGCCTGAGGAATTTTGTTACACGTATAGGTATTTTCTTTTATTACCTACATAAGTGTATCAATAGAAACCTTTATGACACACCGTGCGTAAAGTGCCACTTTTTTACACACTTGTCAAAACGAGCGTGCTAAAAAATGGCACTTAACGCACGAAGTGTCATAAAATAATGTTCGATACTTGTGAGAAATATGATTTTAGCTCGGGCGACAAACTCACACTCGAGCTAAAATCATATTTCTCACAAGTGAATCGAAAAGTACTATTTTATCATACGTGTTTTAAAATTCAGGCTGCAATAGTTTTCAACTTTATTAATATTGCAAAAATTGGCAATCAAGATATTACTGAGAATTCAAACTATGCTGCACTATATACTACTCCAAAAATAATGAAAACTTCGCTCCTCATAAGCTTTGCATTTACATATAAGATATGATTGCTACTATTTAAGAAAACCCTATATATATTCACTATCATGAATTGCATTCAATATTTAAAAAAGATTTTTTTTATAATATCCGCAGCTTTTGTACTTAATATTTCTGTATAAAATATAATTCTGTTAAGTAATACATGAACAAATTCTGCTTCTTTCTTCTACCTTACCTTTTATCTGGCTGATTCTTTCTTTTTTTCTGCCTCTTGACCTCCTTACTCTATATTAAATACCTTTTACGGATTTCTCATATTTAATGAAGGAATTTTAAAAATAAATTATAACTTTTTCTTCAAAGAATGCTTTATCTTTACTCGAGTTATACATATATACACTTAAAAGCTAAATGAATTATGTCCTTGATAACGACTCGTTGAAGGACATTATAAAGATGTATCTGCAGTAAGTTCAGATACAAAAGTCCAACGCTTACGGGTTATTTCACTTTTATTAATGACATTCGCTGTAAGATGCTAACAGTAAAATATTATTCAAATCTTATTTATTATACTTCATAAATATATATGTAGCAGGTTGCTTTTCGACTCGTATGTATACATATAAAAACATAAATATTTACAGACATGGATGTAAAATTATTTCACGACTAACGTCTTCGTATTATGACTGAAATTATAAGATTCGCGTACATAAGTGTATTTATATTTAGTAAGGGCAATTTATTTCATCAGTGCACAAACATCTTGTGTTTGACCTTTATATAATTCTCTCATTTGCGCGTTTTCTCAAAGGCTTATAGTTAAAACGTAAACATGTATCTTTTTTAATAACTCCTCGAAGCCGGAAAGATTTTAAAATTTTTTTCTTCGCTCAAAAAATATAAATATCAAGCGCAAGCAGTAACTGTTTTCTCAAGTTTCGGAAGTTATTCTTTTGTCATATGAATCTCAATGCTATCATTCCGTCATCACTAAGTAACGTCACAAACCATTACCGACCCTTACAATTAGTGACTAAGTTAGATTTTCTTTTTCATCGATCTTAATTCTCTGTCATCAGGCTCTATTATATGTATCATTAATAATCAATATTGTCGTATTGCACTGTTTATATTTTTTATTTTTTAAGTATCATTGCTCTCAAAATATACCTACGTAAGTGAAAGCATGTAATCACACATTCAACTCGACCAGGAAGTTTCATATCGAAACACGTGGTTTTTATTTAATTTAAATGCACTTTAATTATTTCGAAACCAAATCATTACGATCAACTCGATATGTTACTATATTATTACATTCAGTAATCAGAAAAAATTGGTATCAGCAGTAAATATAGAAAATTTGTCTAAACTGCTATTTAATTACTGGAGCATAACACTAAAAAAATATTAAGCAATACAATGTATTCAAATATATATTCGTTTTACGAAAAACATGGATCATCTAAAAATTTACATAAAAATATTTCAATTTGAATATTTTTCTATTTTATTTGTGATTTAATAGATAATTTAAATATTTGAACGAGTAAAATGTCAATTAAATAAATTACACGTTTTTGTACCAACGATCCATCAAATTTAATATAAACATTTAATAAAAACATATAAAACAAATGTAATACTATTTAATAATAAATTAAAATAGAATAGTAATAATTACTTATATGCTGTTTGCTTTGATATAATTGTTTTTAGAAAACATGAATTTTGTAATTCTTCAAATAATAATAATAATAATATAAAATAAAAGTCATATACTCACTCAATAATTTTTAAATATTTTGGAAAGTATTAACTGTTTTTACCTATTGAGTTAACAAAAAATGTCTTTCTTTATTATATAATTACTAACTGATTCACTATATGGCACAAACAAATGTTTTAATTATTTATATCGTTATCGTTCCTAAATAAAAATTTAGAAATTTTATATTTTTAATTGTTTTACACTTCAGTTTTATAAACATTGAAGTTTTTAACTTTTAATTACAAAGATATTGCATGGAATGATTACCTTTAATAGAAAACTTTAAAAAGTGTGTACTTGACTTTAGTAAAAATTATTACTGTTATACAAGTTCAATAATGCAAATAAATTCTATTTATTGAATATAAGATTATTTATCTTAGTTACTCATACTACATATAGATCAATCAAAACTAAATTCATATTATATATTGATATTATTTTCAAAAATAAAGGAAATACAAAACTAAAATATTTTAATGATATAGGAATGTAATAATAAAATTGAAAGCCAAAACAAAGCGATATGCCAGAGAATTAAGTCGTGTAAAAGGCATTAGGACACTCGCATTCACACACAACAGCCACACCTAAAATTCCAATTACAATTCAATGATTTTTCTAAAGATACATCAGAGTTCAAATCAATTATTTTTATCGTCTCTTAATTGTTTTAAAGACTTACATAAAAGAAATTGTGGTTTTGCTTTTCTTTACAAAATTCTATTTAATATGTAATTTCCATGATTTCATTACAAAAGTTATAACATTTTTGTTATAACTTTTGACTAAAAGATGAAAATCACAGTAACTTGCTATCACATTATTTTACGAAACCGTTATTAAAATAAAATATTTCAAAACAAATAAAAAATTCACAAATGTTACGAATTTCTTATTATATTTTTGACTATGATATACCTGTTTATTTCATCAATGAAAATAACTAATAATTCTCAAAAATTTAATGATTGCATTAATTTTTAATCTACCTCAATTGTTCTCATTATTTATTCTAGGTGGATTATGTCACTATAATCAGAAATAAATCGTTGTTAATTACTTTGAAAGACACACTTTTTGTTGAAATATTATAGCAATAATATTTTATTTTATAAAATTTTTTTATAAACAGTTTACTATTGAAACATTTGGCAATTCACATAACGGGATTTTATGCAGTTCATAGATTATAATAATTCGCAATATAAAAAAGTCTTACTTTCAAAGCCAATATCAACATGACTATTCTGATTAAACATACAAAATTTGAAATATAAAATATTGATACGTAACATTTCATTTTGCGCAAAATAATATTTGTCAGTCACTCATAATATTGAACTATTTAATTATAATGGAAGAACTAATATTTAAATCCAAAGAAAAAATAAGAATGATTATGTATTAAGTATTACTTTTTGGCAAATCAAGATTTAGTTAAAAAAATATTAAACGTTAAAAATGTTGATTATAAATATTTTAAAAATATTAAAGTTAAAATTTATACTTGAAGATGTAAAAGCTAGATATGTCATGGCAAAAAGAAGTATCAGTTTTATAATTTTTAAGTACATACTGGCAATACAAAATGAAACTGTTAATATTGGCGGGAAGATTCTTTAAAATAACAGCAAATTTAAAAACATTTTAAGTTAATAAAACTTGAATCCAATATTATTTATTTAATAAAAAGACGATTATTTGAGTAAAAAATAAAAAATTTTAATAACAGTAAATTTTGTAAATCAAATAAGCAATAATTATGCAAGAAATAATGCAAAGAGAAATTTTGATACGACCAAATATTTTTGATAAAAAATAATTATATATATATATATCAATTGTTCTAACAGGAATAAATACTATATTGTACTATGATAAGGAAATAAAATTTAATTTAATGATTAGAAGAAACGACAGAATGGGAGAAAAAATGTAAAAAGTTTATATATAAACTGTACAGATCGAATAAACTAACTAACTATCTATAGTCTTATGCGAGATAACAAGTTGAAATATCGCAAGTATGAGTTAGTCGCCAGTACATTAGTTTGCTGACAATAAACAATTCCTATTGTAAATCTTACAGCATTAGAGTATCGGTGCTGACGCTAAACTTGTGAAAAAAATAAAAGAGCCGTGAATAACGCATTCTTATAAAATTAACATGCAAATATTATGTATACACATTCAAATAATCATTCGTTCATGTTTAGCAGTCAGCACCGAACGGTGACAAGTTTTACTTCTTTTTCGCCTATATATTTTCCAATATAAAACTGACTAAGAACGCAACGCTTTCATTATAATTTAATATGGGCCTGTATTAAAATAGTAACTATGAACAACAGAGGGCACAGTAGCGTAATATTAACCTTGTTTCTTGTGTAAAACTATATGACAAGAGCCATATCCTTTTTGTTAGGTAAGTTCACCTTTTTACCTTGCCAAAGGCTATTGTGTATCGTAAAGGCGTCTATGGTGACAGTCAGATGTTTTGTATGAACTTGTGAAAAGCATTTTCCACCAGAGTTATATCTGAAAATTAAGTTGATGATATACTATTTCGTAAAGTGATTATTTTATATATTTTAATATAATATTTTATTTTGAACTGTAAATTATTTATATAATAAGCTATGAAAATTACTCATATTTAAGAGTGCACGCTTGTAAATGTAAGATATTCGTCAAGCGGCATATAAGTAGATTATATGAAAAAGCATGTGCGCGTATGTAATTACACAGAATTATCGTGAATTCTATTTGAATTCTATTAAAAAAACATTTTTTCTGAAACAACTTTTCTTAATTAATTTATATTCGATAAATTATCTGCAAATGTAAAAACAAAAAATAAAATTACATAAACTCACTTGAAAAATTTGTCGAACATTTTGTCGACAACCTGTTTTGGTCCAGTCCCATATAATTTACTGACTTCGTCTCTGTCTGGGCAGTACGAATAGAGAGCTCGAAATTGACAACCAGCATCTCGAAAAAGAATAAGGAAATGCTTACTTTCTGACCTTGCTATTTCGTCTAATACTCTACGTTTTGCTTCTTTATTGACTGTACCCGGGAATACGCAATATTCTACAGCATTTAACATGATGTTTCGATTAGACTTTGTTGCTGGTTGTTTATACAACCTTGGACCTACAATATTAAAAATAATAAAGTATTAATGCAATCCCGCCAATTAAAAGATTAACTTGACATTTTTAACGTAAAGAATGCATAGAAAATTTTACAATAATTACCATTATAATCCATCATCGAACTGGGTGTACTACTGATATCACTGCTACCATCGTCGAAGACTCTTCTCTTTGTCATAAGACCTGGTGGTAAAGATCCAGGTCCTGAAGGTGAAGGAAGATGCCTCATACTTCCCATTCCAGGACTGGGGGCCCGTCGCGGTGGCGTAGCTCTTCCCAACCCACTATCTGTATCTGTATATAAAGAAAAAACTATGAGGACCATTACAGATATAACTTTTAAAATTATGAAAAGATATAGTTAAAAACATAAAACAAAAACACAGCCCACGTGATGCCTTATACCTTATTTAATTTTTTTAAACTATCACCACAGTTAATAACCGAAACCATTACTACTGAAATTATTTCCAATGTAATTTGTCAATACTTATTAATTAAGAGAACAAAAATTAATCACTTTAAAAAAAAACTATTTTCTATGAAAATCTTCTAAACTGCGTCTAGAAATCTTAAAATTTTCCTAATAAATATGATAGTAATTTGAATAATAAGCCTTTTGTAAGAAATATAGTCTTTAAATTTGAAAAAAATGATTTGTTAAATGATCATCTTTTTCTTTTTCAATTTTAATGTAATATTTTCTAAGTACCATGAAAATGATTGAATTATATTATATTAGACAAAATTTGCTATACCTTTCAGTACTATAACTATGTATCTGAAAATGGATTAAAAGAGTATCTTTGACAATTATGTTAGCAAAATCGACAAGTCAAGATTTAATGGGTCATAGCAAATGAGTAATGTATTTATGAATTACTGGAACCATTGAGACAATCCGAAAGACATTGAGAACATCAGCTCCCACAACCAGTGCTGTACAATGATAAGCTGAACAAGCCTCGATATTAATCTAAAATAGTGATTTAAGTAATCTCTTAATTACATAATTGCATCAAAGTTTTGCTACCATGTATACTAATAAAAACGAGAGGTATTACAATTATAAATGAATAGCCCATATATACTTAATTTTTTTTAAATTTACTATTGTGTAAGCAAAACCTTGATAAAACTAAAGTAACAATGTGCTGTTGATGTGAATGCAAGTGCCTTAGTTAGTGTTGTTTGTTTAACGCTGCCACCTTGTATCTTACTTATCTGCAACCTGCCACCATGCGAAACTACATGTGTACATTATTTTTGTAAGTCTAATGCCTAGAAATGTTTAAGAATGTGTAGAGAAACATAGAAACTTGTAAAAATTACACGATACACAAAAAAAAAAGGAATAATATATTCAGGGGATTAAATGTATGTTTCCAAGTCACTGTGGTACTCCTTACCGCACAGATTCATCAACGAACTAGATTTTCTTCCCTTAAAGTTTTGGCAACTCAGGTATTTAGGCCTGCCTCTAACCTGTTGCTGAGGTTCCTGCGCATCTGCAATAATATGCAACGTTTCCGTTGTGTTACACTCTAGTTCGCATTGTACGAACATTTAATGAATTTTTACGGGGTCAATGGGGAATACTTCTCAATTTGTATAATACGTCAATCTCACTTTTTCAACTACGAGCCGAGCATTAAAGCTCAAGTTCTATTTAACATATATATAAATATAGCCAGTGCGTTTTTGGTGCAGAATAATGTTGCATTTCAACTTATATAAAGCTATAATGTATACAACTCTACCTTGTTCTTAAAAAACAATCATTTGGAGTTAAAATAATAAAAATATGAAAAGACAAAGTATGATAAACAGATGTGTTTATGGTGTACGAGCTGTTCTTTACATATATAAAATGCTCATACCATTGATATACCATCCTGCAAAATTAAATGGTTCTACGCATTGAACTAAACATGTAATATAAAATCGATCAGTGCATTCAAGCAACCAAAGAATGCAAAAAAACTCACCTCTTGATGTTTTGTAAGAACCACGCCGACCCAGTTGGTGGCCGCTTCGAGACGGTGAGGAACCTCTACCGTCATCAGGTGAATCTACGGAAGATACTAAAATAGGGTAACAAACTATTATGGTATGTTAGTAAAGCCTTATGACTATAGTTATGCATTTATCAGTGCTTATAATAATGCATGTATGACAAATGATAACAAACACTTCTAGTATACAGTGATGCAATAATGATGAGCATGCAGTGCAGAAAAATAAAAATGAAATTAGAATATGTATTGTATTATTTGATGATACCTTTGTTTTAAATTTAGATTAAATATACTTTCTAAAAAGTATATTAATTAAAATATTTTAAAAAATTAATTATTTTTTCTTAACAGTTTCTTGTCTTATTGATAAAAAACAAAAGAATAATAAAAGAGGTGATTTTTTTAGTTTTCTACGAAGCTGTAGTTACCAGAAAATTCAGAAATCAATTCAAATATGATGAAAATTGATAACATATATTAAGAAAATCCGAATTATTCTTTATTTTAAGTATTTTAATATTTAGAAAAATGACGCATGATAGTGAATAAATTAGAAAATTAAAAAGATTTTGCGATCTGCAGATGAAAAAATCTAAGTATAACGTTAATGTCCGTGTACATGTGAACGTGTGCATACCCCTGAGGCTGCCACCTCGATAAAGGGAGCTGGAACGTCGATCATCAAGATGCGCCGCGGTGAGACTGTCCTGCGAGCCTCGGTAGTAATCTCGCCTCATTGTCGGTGATGTCAGCGACGCTATATAGTGTTTCAAGTGCCAGAAATGTAAGTGAGCTCAAAATTCCTATCCTATACTTCTTTTTTAGATTCTGAATCGATAACTACCGATATATTTCATTTTCGTATATCTTGTTTATGTATTCATTATCTTGAGCGATTTTTTATGGTTTTTAATAATTTTATAAAATTCTTTTAGAAATTAACAACTAAAATAATACTTTGCCATAACTAGATTAATTAAATTTAATCCAATTTAAGTAAAAATTTTGACTACTTAGTTAAGCATTAGCATCAGGAGAGAACTTTTTGAGCTTGTCGCGCTTGTGTTGAAAATAAATAACTAAAAATCCACTCGTGAAAAACATTAAGGAAGCTCTGAGGGACGCAGAAACAGAATCATTCAACATAAAAACTGCTCTTGAAAATATTGTGCCATGCAACAGTCGAGCATCAACAACATTAACTAAATATCAATTTTTTCACACTGAGAGTTAAGGGGGGAGGGCGTAATATTCCTAACGAATAAATATCATTTATTTCTCGGAATATGTGGTTAACTAAAAAAATTTTCATTCAATATTTTTTTTTTTTTTAAAAAAAACTTGAAATTTCCGAGAAATATTGAATAACCATCTATCATTGCTATTACACTTTCTATAATTTACCTGTACTAAGATTAGAAGACGACCCTTTCTTCCCTCGACTTGGCGTTAATGCACCAGAATCCAATTCTGCGCCTGCATCGACATGTATCGTTTTCGGTCGTGGTCGACTAGGAGTAGCTTTATTTCTAAGTTTAGCTGGCTTTAAAGCATTTAGTAGTTCCTTATCAATGACTTTACCCTAATGAGAATATACATATATATTGTTTGTAAGTTATTGTATAATTCAATAAATATTTCTAATACATACACTGTAAGAAAACTTCCATATATATAGATGTACAATGTGTACATTTGGAAACTCAAAATCTAAACACAGTATATCTATATGTATGGAAGTTTATATATATATATATATATATATATATATGCGATGTTGCACGTGAACCAATCCGCTGGAAAAATTAAAATTGCTGAAAATTTTTTAAATGGCAGCTTCCCTTATCCATATGAAAATCCTAAAATTGCTAAGCCATACGTGCAAAAATAAAGATCTGAGATTTTTAAAAAAATGTGGTTTTTTAATATTTTTGGTTAAATATCAACATTTGACATTTTTTATCTTAGAAACTTGAAACTTTTTATATAGCATATTGTATAGGAAAAAGTTTGCATTTAGCAATTAGAAAAAATAATTTTCAACTGTCTGATTGGTCAATATCTGGTACAACTGTATGAACCAATATCAGCCGTGTGACAAGGACTATTTTTTCTAATTTTTTTTTATTAAAAGTTTACAGTAAGATCTTTCAAATAAGCCCAGAACCATTTGTTGCAGAGCAGATTGAAAGAAGTTATGTTTTTTTTAATAAATGTAAAATATTGATAATGTAGCATATAAATACCTCCATAGCCGCCATGTGTAACACAAGTGCAACTTGTGTTATACATGCTCTTAAGTGGTCCCACTAAACTTTACAATATCACTTCATATTTCTATCATTCATTAAAATTAATCGGTGTTAACATTCCACTAGTCCATTTACTTATCTTCATCAAAAGTTTACACTTTTCACCATTACTTTCTATTTGAACTCCTTCAACACAAAATCTTGAATTATAAGAGTCCTTGAAGTCCTGCTTATGTATTATTCACTATTATTTAGTTTCTTTAGGCCACAAATCAATTTCACAAACATTATTGGAAATACGAAAGTGAATAATGCTATACAAAAAGTTTCAAGTTTCTGAGATCAAAAATGTCAAATGTTGATATTTAACCAAAATTATTAAAAAATCACATTTTTAAAAAAAAATCTCAGATCTTTATTTTTGCATATATGGCTTAGCAATTTCAGGATTTTCATATGAATGAGGGAAGTTGTCATTAAAAAAATTTTCAGCAATTTTAATTTTTTCAGCGAATTGATTCACATGAAACGTCCCATATACACAAATATTTTTGATTATCTACCAACTCTTATCGTGTAAACGTATTTTAGGCTCCCATGACATCAAGAGTAAATGATATGAATTGACAAGATGAGCATTTCTCCTCCAAATCAAGGATTTAGCTTAAAATTCAAGTTATAATTTTTTCAGTCACAAAAGGGGCTGCTACTTTTGAATTTAGAGAGCATCTACATAAAGATGCTAGAAGTAAATATGTTACCTGGGGTCAATTTCTCCATAGGTCACATGTATGAAAGATTGCGGATATTTTTTTTTCACTTAGCATGAGGAACAAGATGTGATACATACGATGTAGACCATCTATTAGTACTTTAGGCTCTAGACAAATATAGAACAATTTTTTAAAATATCTCCGAAAAATGTGTATCCGCAAAAAATATAATTAGAGAAAAATAATTTATTTTTTGAAATATTTTAATGCTTTATAACTCGCTTAAAAGGCTTGAGTAAGCTTAATGGAAAAACAGAAACAAAAGCGGCAAAACCTAATTAGCCGATTCCCAAACGCGATATTAATATTGATCTTACCAATAATATATATATAAACATTAAGCAATAAAACTATTATTTGTTATTTAAAACTAAATATGTGTGTAAACTCAAAATTTAAAAGTTTAAACATTTCGACGATTTTTAAACAATAACGTATATCCTTAGGTCATGGAATTTGAGTTATATGATATAAAAATGGCATTGTAAGAAAAAAATTATAAATTTCCTCCTTTTTAAGTAAATATAAAATTAAAACTTTCTCTAATTTATCTTTTAGTTTTTACTTTTGCTTGATTATACTGACACTTTTAGCCATCAAGTAATTTAGGTTTCTTTGAGTACACTTCTCTGCAAGACAATAAAAATCCTAAAACAAGTATTCATATTTGTGACTCAAACACTGGGATCTTGAAAATTCAGCTAAATTCATGATTCAGAAGTAAATCTTTCTCCTTCCAAGTAACAGGTAAGTAGATTTTAAATGATATTAATCACCAAAAACCGAAACTTACTTCTCTTTCAGCTTCTTCGATAGCTTTTTTCAATTTATATTGTTCTAGAATTGCTGCTCTCCGTTGCTTTTCTTCTTCTTTTTTTCTAGCTCTTTCTTCTTCTTTTAATTTTTCTTCTTCTCGACGAGCTTGAGCTTCTGCTTCTTTACGTTCTTTTAACTCTTCTTGTTGCTGTCTACGCTGCAGCGACAAAAGCATAATTCTCTCCTTTTTTCGTTCCATTTCATCAATGGAATTCTGCGGAAAAAATAATGGTTTTTATTTAAAAAAAATGACATCTTTTTAAAAATGTAAATGACTAAAAAATTGGAAAAAGAGTCTTGTGCGTATTACATTAATAGTATTTTAATATACAATTTCACTTACCGGGTCCAAATTAGCCAATTGAGTACCTATGACTAAACCGACACTGTTATTTTGACGAGCATCTGAACCCTCACTTTTTAGCCTTTCTCTTTGTTGCTCTCTAACTGCTTCGCGTTGTAATTCCCTCTCTAGCAATTCTTGCTTTTGTTGTTCACGTTCTTCAATTTGTCTTTGTTTATCTCTCTCCAAATCTCGTTGAGCTATAGTTTGACGTTGCCGACCTAATGTCGCACTGACAGGCGGTGATTCATAACGTTGGAGATAATCATCTTGATCCAAGTATGCAGAAACACTTCTTTCCTGAAAGTATAATTATTAATTAGATCTGAATTTAAATTCAAAATATTCTATATCAACTTTTAAAAAAATATTCGGGATAAAACTATGTTAAGTAGATTCTAAAAATATTAAATCATATGTACCTTTTTTGGAGAAGCTCTTTTTGTCCTAAGGGAAGGCTTAGGTTTTTTAGGCGCGTCGTCGAATGAAATGTAAAAGCCTTTCTCTCCAGCATCACTTGGATCTAATGGTACAACTTCCGCAGTATTCTCAGATGGCGATGGAGTCGTTTCTCGTAATGAGGTATGAGGTTGAAACGAATTTCTTGATATCGATGGTCTCGTAGGAGATGGTATCCGATACGTTCGACTACCAGATGTGATATTTAAGTTTCGAATGCCCTGAGTGTAGTCTTCGTCATTTTCTAAAATAATGGAACAATTCATTATACATTCATAAAATTTGGAAGATATAAATATAAGCTACGATAAATTTACCTAAGTATGACATGTTTTGATGTTCTAAATTTTCTGATGGCATAGAACTCAATCTTTTATCCATGGAACTTTCGTATGCCATTGTCGAATGATGTGGATTTTGTCTTTTTACATCTGAACTATCGCTCATCAACTGCCTAATTTGATGAACCTGCAATTTAATTTAAAAAAAACTCAGATTAATAAAAACTTTTTTTTCTTTTCTTAATTGGTTATTTAGCGTCGCATCATATTTAAAAAACTCGTGTTTGGTTCTATAGAGTATGAACTGTAAGAGTGGACGATCGGGAGCTCGACCTCCGCTATCGAAAAAACCAGTAGACTTTTTTTGGAAAAACGTCTCCTGGAATTTAGCAGAGACGGGGGCTCGAACCCGCAACCTCAAGCAGTCTTGTCTTGGGAAGCTAAGTGCGGCGTTTATTGTAATGTAAACATACCGACGCCTCTTTATTTTATCTAATTACTTTTCAATTGAATATTTCTTCTACGATTTAATATTAATTAAAAAGAAGAGTATTTTGTGCCAAGTATAAAAAAACTGCGTATGTCTTAATAACTAGAAAAATTAGTGTTATGAAAATTATTAGTAGTTTTATTCTAGTGAAACGTCAAAAAGGAAAAACAGCAATAAATAACTAAGGCAATTCTGCCATGCTCCTCTGCACATCTAAACATTTTTAAAAAGTTTGATATTTTAGGGATTACATACTTTTATTATAGTCAAATAGTTATAACTCAAGAAGTCAGTATAAATAAATCTGAAATGAATAAGTTTATAAATGTTAATGATCCTCACAGTCAAAAAACTATTAAAATTATTTAAATAGATTAACCGGTTTGTTGCGACTTATAATAAATATGTTCAGTGTTAATATAAAAATCATTTATTTTTTACGTTTTCTAGCAATTATGTAATGAATAGTAAATGAAATAAGAAAACCAATAAAATAAAACTTTTGAAAACGCGTAATTATTTAATTTTAGAAGATATGAAGCTCTATTCTTAATATATATTAATAATAAATAGCTTTATTATATATAATAATTTGATTTCTTAACGTTTCTTTGTCGAAAAAAATTGTGTCTCGTCCTTGTGTGCAGTAGTTACTATTAATATTTTTTATACGATTTTATACGATTTTCATGCCTTGAACCTACGAACCTTGTCGACAGCACGGTTTTTTTAAATTATTTTATTATTTTAAATTCATTATGGAAAAAATCACTTCGTCCGCCATTTGTACGCAAAAAAACTAGTAAGTATCAGAATTTTTCGAACCATTTTATTATCTTTACTATTTTTCTACTCATATACCCTTCAGAAGACACTCATTGACCAGAATAGAAAAAAAAATTAACAAAATATAACTTATTTTTTATACGTTTTAAAAATGTTATATAATATGAATTATTTATTATCCGATTTCTATAGTAATTATTTTCTAAATGGAAATACCGAAGTCCTCACAAAAATGATAAACTAATAAATAAATAGAATATTTTTATAAATATTCTATATTATAACTTTATTATGATTATAAAATTATAATAATGCGATAATTTAACAGTTCATCACTGACAATACATCAGTTTTCTCTACCCTCAGACCCATAATGGGTATGAGTCATTTTTTGTTTACAAACAATTTTAGAACTTAAAAGTAAATGTTATGTCATAACTATATTGATTTATAGGGGAATAATAAAAAGTTGATTGGATAGGACGTGAGGCTAGAAAAAGCTTATACATTGTCACTAGTGCATCTGTCAAAAAACTTTTTGATGTCGGATCCTATTGAATTTAATTAAATTTAATATCATATAGAATAAAAAAATCGTGGTATAAGATGATTTTATTCAGTTGTTAAACAGCGCGAAGCCATAACGTGAGAATATCTCACGAGTCAAATATGACTCGTGCTGTACTCAACCTGTTAATATTGACGTTATATTTATGGACTCCATCTTCCGACAATCACAAATTTCACTAATATATGAATACAACAGATATATTCTATCTCAATATAGATAAAAAAACTGACTCGAGTCGGTGATCATGAATGCTTATAGGTACGGATTGGAAAGCCGCGTGGGAAGCGAGTTTGCATATCGTCTGTTTAGGTGTATCCGTCAGTATACATTACATCATCAACTGGTTTCTCACCCACCTAGTGGTCAGGTGAGTATATGAGAAGTTTTTCAATGAAAAGAATACCTACCAATGCATATCTATTATACATAAAAATTAAGTGAAAAAATGGTTTGATTATAATTGGCACTATGAAGGATACTTTACTAGATAAATGAAAAAAGTTGTAATTGATAAAAAAACTCGGGTATGGAAAACGTAGGTATATGGTAATTTAAAGTAGATTATTACAATTTGTGGAAAACTACGCTCTTAAAAAATAAAATTTAAAATAATGCGAAATCTTCACTCTTTCTCATTCTAAATAGAATATTACGCATTTATAGAAAGGAAAAGTAAAGAATGTCCTAGAACGCATTTAAATTGTCACTCGAGTTGGAAGACGAGTGTATACGATTCTTTTGCAAAGCATGTGTATAAAGTACATCTTCACTCATCATTTTAGGACTATTCAGCATTTAACACACAAACGATGTACTTTGTGTACACTTACGCTTATAATCTTTTGATCACTACCAGCAAAAATTGTGTAAACCTTGAAGTTTTATAACTCCACGAAAAATCAACAAGTCTTTTATAAGAGCATAAAAATGTAAATAATTTTTCTCTCTTTTAAATCAAGGTCTTTTTATTTGTCTATGATTTTTCTTCCAAACTTATAAATAAATTCGTAAAAAATCGAGACTGTTTCAAAAAAATTTTTAATTAGTAAATTTTTCTCTTTAGTATTTTTTTCTAAAGTAAAAAATGATGAAGATAGGCAAGATCGAAAATAGTCTCAATTTTTTACGTATTTATGTATAATTTCTCAAGAAAGAATAGTAAGCAAATAAAAATAAGCTAATTAAAAAGAGAGACCAATTATCTTTATTTTTGTTTCACTACTGAAAAAAAAAATTTTTCTTTAAAACTGACAAAACATTAAACATGGTTAAAAATTTTTTTAGTTTTTAAATAAAAAAAAAAATAATAAAAAAGATATTTTAAAATTAAACTAATACAACTTCAAAAAGGTTCTCAACCCTACTCCTAATTTCCATGCGTTGATTTTTCGCAAAGATATAAAACTTCAAAATTTACACAATTGATTGAGATTGTAAGCAGGAGTGTATATAATGTGTTTCATCTCAACTGTCTCAGCGCGGGACGCGAGAGCCTCAAACCGTGCTATTTCTAACTCATGTTTATGATACTAAAATGTACCTAAAAAAATTGTTTGATAAGCGTTTCCGTAATCAGTTTTTCCGAAAATTTCCATTTTTACCTTCAAAAATTATAAAACGTGTTATATCTGAGAAAGTGTATTTTTAATAGTTTTTTGACCATTTAAATCGAAAGCTGACCATTTTTAACATAAGAAATGATGTTTTTCAAAATTTACTCAAGATGTTTTCTTCGAGAAATATAACCCGAAAGAGTTTTTGAAGGTGAAAATGGAAAATTTCTGAAAAACTGCCTACATCATTAAAAAGTTGAGGAAAAAATACATCAAAAACACTTATCAAATAATTTTTTAAAGTACATTTTAGTATCTTAAATATGAGTTAGAAACAGCATAAAATAAATAATTTACGTTACATAGACGAAGTGTTTACGATTTTGTACTCGACGAGGCACCAAAGTCAGCTATTACGATTCTTCTATTTGCTAATTACTCGGTGCACAAAGTTCAACTTTACACTCTAATAACGAGAAGTACTATTAGAATATTTTTTTAATTTCTAAAATATGTCTATCTACAGCTTTAACCACCCAAGAAAACATACCCCTTCTTTTGCGATTGGTCATGAGATTTTTAATCCATGGCTGAGTTATAAGATGCACGATTTCACAGTGCATTTTCGGATACTTTAATAAATCATTTATTAATATACGTAATTATACGTAATAAAACGGTCTGCAAATTTTATTACTAACATCTAACTATATAACTACTTCATTAAACATAATTACTGTCAAAATAAAGAAATTGTATTTAATAAATTTATGTAAAAATACTTACAGCACTACGATGTTGTGGACTAGCTGAAGAAGGTGGAGTTTGGCTGAAAAGGGTTTGCCCCATTGAATATGAAGACATATGATGCTGATTACTAGAAAGACTGTGTTCTCCTCCATTAATATATCGCTGTTCCTGTGACGCATCGTGTAACATAAATGCCTTTTGTTGTGGAATTGGTCTTCCCCACGATCGAGTATCTTGATATAACCGTGGATCCTGCTGATATGCTATAAATAAATTAATATTACATTACACAGTTACTGAGTAATAATGTTAATATAAAAATATTTATACAACTCTAACCTCAAAATCACAACTTTGATATGATTTTTCGGTGCTCGAGGTATAAAATACTGATCGAAACTAGTGCGAAAGTCGATTATTTAGCTCATGTGACTTTTTACATGAGCGAAGCGACTCCCGCACCCGTGTCGAAATGTACTATTATCAATCCCTATCTTATGGAAACAATAATTTTATTTTCCGAATTCATAATAAAATTAAAAAAAAAAACGATGTCAAGCATCCACCAATAGTATAAAAAAAGCTCTGTTCAATTTTCAAACGACTTTATCGACTACATTTTTTCAAAAACGTTTTTGTGATTAGTAATTAATAAAATGAAAAAAAAAATTTTAAAACGTTTTAGAAAAGTGGAATTATTTGAAAATTCAATAGCGTTTTTAATACCATTACGGCAGGTTTGACAAAACTATTCCTAAGTAAATTCCCGTACGTAGGGAGGAGATGGGACTCGTTTTAAATTCGTTTAAAACCGAACCTAACTCGTTAGAAACCTTTTCATTTGCGGTAAAATAGTATTGATGAAATTCGATTTTTTGGGCAGTAGGTGAATTGTTATATTTGAAAATATTATTTTCGTAAAATAAATTTGACTTCAATTTTCAAGTCGAGTCGTCCGAACATTGAACCTCCCTCTTTTCCCCTTCCATCTACGTTTCAGTTGAACGATCAAATGTTGAAAAATAATATAATGTATTTTAATGAATTGATACTTATGTCTTTTATAGTAGAACGTGCACTGATTAATTGAACCATCGTAGATGAACAAAAATTGACAGTCGTCGAATGGCCTTACCTGAAGGATGAACATAACGAGAGTCCATGGACTGATTATACCCAATATTCGACATTTCATTTCCTAATTGTATAGGCTGTGGTTCACCCCACGTACGTCTTGGCACTTGTGGTTGATCATGAAGATAAAATTGTGATTGTGGCTCGTGTATTCTAGGAGCCATTGGGTTTTGTGGAGGCACACCATACGTCTTAAAAATATCATTATTATACAAATATTTGTTTAATAGTGTTATTAAGTAATCAGACAAATTTAAAAATATTTTTTTCGTTTAATGAAAAATTATTTTGTATAAATTTGTACATATTGTAACAGTAACTTTTATAACATTATAGTAAAATACTACTTACTAAGAGATTATTTTACTTACAGGTCATAAATTCAGCTCAAATTTTGGAATAAGTTTTAATGAGAAATCTTAGCACTATGAAAACTTCATTTTTAAGACAATTAATAATTTTCATGTGAAAGAACGAATATTTTTCAATTCTTAAAAAATCTCTAACAAAAATTATTCAATTATTTTTTATTTTCATAAAACTGTAAATATCACAAAGTTTAAGTTATTAAAGATTACGGTCTATTGTTGCAGCATTTGTTACATTTTCACATTCCAAAAATATCTTAAAATTAAAGCTGAATCTGTAATCTAAAATTAGGTCACTCATTGGTTAAAGCAAAACCGTATAACTTAGGTAATTCTAAATTTGAATATTTTTCATTCAACATTTATTTATTCTTAACTTCATGTTAAATTTCCGTAGCCTTAATGTGGTACTAACCGTAAAATCTTATTCAAAAGTTTAAGATAAATATTTTAATTTTTTAATCCGTTAAAAATAATGATATTGTACAGTAGTAACACTATACAATTATGGAAAATATTTTTTAGAATCGTGAAGAAGATTTTACATCGATTTTAGAACTTTATAAATATAATAAATGGGTGGGTATCGAAAAGGCGAACATTCATTTCGTATTTGTATCAAAATATCACATTTTTTTCTACGAATTACGTTATTTACGAATGGCTTTTTTAATGAATGCATTGCATGTAATTAGAATATACGAATCGTTAACTGTTAATGAAGAATAAAAAAAATAGAATAGAAACAGTTGCATTCGAACCAATATTTTCTCAAATTTTTCGCCCTCTAAAGTATATGGTTTATAAGGGTGTAAAACCATAATAGTTTAAAAACTCACTGTATCTCGCACTTGTGAACTTTCTACTCCATGATTGGAAAAAATTTTCATATTTCAGATAATAATGATTTGAATGCAACTACCTATATCGATCATATTTACTTTATTCTTCATGAACAGTAGACAATTAAAACATTCCAATTACATGCATTCGTCAAATAAGTTATTACGGAGTAAAAAAAATAAAAAAACGTAAAAATATTGGCGAGTAAGTGTATCCGTTTCTCTCACTCTCTCTCTCTCTCTCTTTTATTTTTAAACGTTTATAACCACAAGAAAGTTATGAAATCAATTAACAACTTGTCGA
>JAWWEQ010000010.1:36937473-36957973 GCA_035583055.1 Torymus tubicola
AATAAATATAGTGTTAAAAGTAATTTTAAAACGAACTACCCATAACCACCCCCAAAAACATCCCTAACAGAAACATATCGAAATAAAAAATTCTAGCGATCGCGCATCCTCTTAGGGGACAGATGTTATTTTTGTTTTTGCTTCTGGGGCATGCCGTGGTGCTACAAAAAAATTGGTGATGTCAAATTCCACCCGGAATCCTTTCATATAGGGGATGAAGGGGATACGAGAACGAATAAAAAATTGTAATTAACGCGTATCTATTATCTTATTTAATATTATTATTTAAATAACTAATATTAGTCGAATATTTCTAATTGATATTGTTCTGAAAACTTAAGTAATTCAAAGTAAAAGTATGACTTTACCACAAAATTTAATTCTTTTTTTTTAAAGAATGTATAGGTAGAGCGTTTTGCCTGTAAAAAGGACACTAACATTTAATTTTCTATTGTTTTACAATCATTTTTAAAAAATAACATTAAATTTACAAAATTTACAAAAAAAGGGAAGGTATAGGGCGCGCGAAGTGCGCTGAACGAAGCGAGTACATCTTTAAAATCCATTGTAAAAATGAAACACATTTATGTTTTGATGCAATCGTCACTTTCTTATAAAAAACCGTCATCACAAAATTCAATTAAAAAAATCGTTATCTCAAAACAAAAAAAAGTCTGACTAATTATTATATGTTCTAGAGTTTTTATAATGATCATCATCCTTTTTATAAAAATTCTTTTATTTTACTAATGGTTTATTCTTCATCGGTTGTTGATATAAAACAACAAAAAAACATCGTGGCCTAAATAACGCCTTCTTCATCCTGATTTCTAGAGCACACCTTTTTTAACAGTTTTTGAAGTATATTACGCACCTAGGAAGACAAAACATGGATAGGCCAGAGCTTGTTTAAATTACCACCCGAGTTATATAAGCTGACTAATTTTTCTCCCGTGGTGCGTATACTATTTTTCACCGTACTCGGGCCGAAAATACCACATTCGCGTTTTTGATCCGGAAGTGAATGTGATACTTTCGACCAGGATATAGTGAAAACGTTTTAAGTAAGCGGGTAGTAGTAAGAGCGATAGTACCACGTTCGCTCCTGGTTCAGGACACGAATATGGTATTTTCGGCCCAGGTTTCGTGAAATAGTATATTACGCACCTAGGAAGGAAAAAAAAATCTCGCCTTTGGTTCGGATGGCAATTTGCACGTGCTCTGGACTGGCCAACTCTTAACCTACCTTGTTGCGTAATATACTATTTCAACAAGATTCTGATATAAAGCCTTTTCACGAAAAAACGGCAAAATTAAATAAATTATAAGATGTTTTTGACCTTTAAGATAACTAAATAAAATACCTCAAGTTGCTATAATTTATACTTTTCATTTAGTTCATTTGAAATATTAACTTGTTTTATAAAAAAAATGAGTTTCTATAAATGCTCGACTGTTATTTGATAGATAGACTATGAGAATGAACAACAATATGTATTTATATAAAAAGATTTACGTTACTGTAGATATTATACGTACAAATGTCACTTACGGCACTTCTTAGTGAGCACGGCAACATGGTTCAATGACTGACCGATTACAAAGCATGTATGTTTGTTGAAAATTTTAAAAATAAAAAGAAAAAATTATAAAAATGAAAGAAAAAGCTCTAAAATAATAAGTAAATAATTCCTAGTCTTACTCTAATAGTCTCAATTTTTTTTAATAAGGTCTGGTGAACAAGATTATTTCTCACTTGGGACCCTCCGAAGTTTTCAATGGTAAGTTGCGAGTCTTCGGCGGTGGTAACACTGTTGCGTCTCGACCTTCGGCCAGCGTACGAGCTTCGTCTCTGGTCTTCCCAATTACTTGGCCGACCAGCGGCCTCCGTTCTTATTAAAGTTTTATCGTCACACACTAAACTTAACGTCGGTACCCCTTTACTTCGATGCCCTGAAAACGTTTCTTCACTGACTGTTTTCCTGTAAGTAATCATATTTCTTAAGAGATAGATTTTTTTAAACCGAGGATATAAATTATCCAAAACTTATAATAGAAAGTGTGAATTTATACTCCTTTATTATTACTTGAGATAATTTTAATTGATAGAATGATAGGATTATAGAATGATAGAGTGATAGAATAATAGCTACAGCAAAATAAATACTTTCAATAAATAATTTAAAAAAATAAACTGTTACAAATCATAATTTAATATGAAAATTTTATATATTTCTTTTAGTTTTCTAGATAGCATTGTATTATTCTTCAAATTAAATAAATTTTATTAAATATTTTTGGAAAATTTAATTATATTGCAACGAAGCTAGCCTCACATCGTTGCCAGAGGAAATAATGAGTAAAAAGGAAAAAAAATACTCAACATACTTTATCGCACCTCGTAAGTCTCCGTGCCGCCTTAGCTGGCGCGAGAGAGAAAATAAAAGTTTTCACCCCGTCACAATGTACAAAGGAATATTATATTATATTAGAATAAAACTTTTTGATAAACAAAAATTTAAATCAATTTTTGCCATATGTTTCTAGAAAGTGATCAATCTATTACAAATATGACATACCTTTCATCACCTAATTGAGATTCCATAGTTTGTTGCATGGATTGAGACTTTTTGACTGTGTTTTGTACCATTGGTTTTGTGACTAGAATAAAAAAATATTATATCATTTAATACTCGATAATCTAAACATTAATTCTTAACTATTTATTACAACCTATCATTCTACAAATACATACAAACTTAAAAAATTTGCAAGCAATATTAAGTGTTATGTCTCAAATTGCATCTTCTTTATTAAGACTTCTTTTTCTAGCTTTTTAAGGTGGCTGTACCACTTTAGACCGAAAGATGTACTCATTTCAAACTTTACATTATAGACAAGATTTCTCTTAACTTTCAAGTTAAAATAGGTTATGATAATACTTAAAATAAAAAGAGAAAAAATAAGTAAAAATGTATGTTTGAAATGATTTGATAAATAATCTATAGATTTCGTACAAACAATAAGTTAGCTCAAAAAAAGTATAATAAAATTGAGTAATCAGACTATGATAGCTATAAATATCTTAATAATCGAATAAGAAAAACTATTTGATTACATATGTTTCTATATCCTAATTGTCATCTCCAATTTAATATACAGAATCATAATGCAACTTAATGAGTTTGTCACATGCAAATCTTTATCATACTTATTTCCATAAAAAGTTGTTCAGTAAGATTTAAAAATTCAAACCTAACCAAAATATTTGTTTTTACAAATTCTACATGCTCTTTCAACTCAAGATCTACATTTTAGATTCAAAATAAGTATACTTCTTTTAACTGCCGTTTTACTTATTTCTAATTGGCTAATTTAGTAGATGGATTTTTTAAACTTTTCTGAATGTTTTTTTATTTTTATTATAATTTCATCCATCACTTTTTAAAGAGAAGATTGAAATTAATTCCGATTTTCATGACTTTCAGTAAAAACTGACTTAAAAAAAAGATTTTAAACTCCAAGTGAGTTTGTAACCAACAATTCTACACAATGAAATATCGAAAAAATATTTTAGGAAACATATTTTTCTATCCAACTATTAAAATTATAATAAAATAAAATAAGAGTTTTTTGTTTTTTTATTTTTTATAAAATGAAATAAGAGTTTTTTGTTTTTTCATTTTTTATAAAATAAAATAATCTAAAAATGATACCAATAATGAAGATGAAAATTGGAATATATTCCCAAATATTTTTATGTATATTATATTCAACTAGAAAAGAACTTAAATATACTAAGTGCCAACCATGGAAGTATATTTTTCGTAAATGATTAAATTATACTTGAATAAATAAGATTTATAAATAAATTATAATAAATGTTTATGTATTAAAAAAAAAATAAAATGTTAGTTTAAAACTATAACATTAAGGCGATGTAACACTGAAAAATAACCTAATATTATTATTTAATTTAAACAATTTTTTACTGATTCTATCAGCAATTCGACGAGATATGCTCTTTTTGAAATAGATAAAAATTCTAGGAATACAGATTCCTACTTACCGACATCGCGATTTTTATTTAACCGAAAAATTTTTAACAATTTTTTTTTTTCAAAAAAAGAAGACTGTTAGGCGCTCCGTATATATAAATACTATACTAAAAAAAAATTTTAAATAAATTCATTAATATTTGCAAAAGATATTCACATTCTAAAATTATGTCGGTATGTCACATCACCTTAAATGTCATATGTATATTATAAATTCCTAAATGGTAAATTGATATAAAGTTAGTAATTTCATTCAGAAAAAATATTTTTATACTGTTGAGCACAAGTAACAAGAGTTTATAAAAATTAATTATTATAAACGAGAAAAAATGTTATTTTTTCAATTATTATAGTGCTATTTTGTTACAAGAAAGTTATTAATGGTTATTAAAATTATATAGAATAAAAATGAGACTATGCTACAGTCAACATTTTAAACTTAAGTTAAAATATCTGCAAATAACATTTAACATTAATTTTAAAAAAAATTTTCACTATCTGAAATTATAATATTGAAAATGATGCACTGTGATATTATACAGCTATAATGAATGTAAGAGAAAAAGAATACAATAGAGACAAAAAAATAATGACTAAAATATCAATCAATCAAAATAAAATGAAATACTTAGCAAAAAATACAAACAAACATATAAGATGGAGTGAATCTTAAGAATATACAAAGTCCTTCGTCTGATGTAGCTCCTACTAACATATCTATGCAAATTAAAAAAAAACATGCCAACTTAAAGTAAAATAAAAGCTAACAAATAAGCACTGACCAATGTTTAAATGCTTAAGGAGTGTACCACGAGATCAATTCAGCAAATTTTCAATCGCATTGAATTTCCCAATATTTTTTGTTTCTTTCTTGTTATCTCAAATTTTTAAAATTATGAAGTTTCAAGAGATAGCCTATTTCAGTTTTAATAATAATTGTACTCTCTTATCATATTCATACAAAATGTATGTGTATAGAATCTATAAATATCACTTTTGATACTGATCATATTAAGAAAATAAGTTATTTTTTAATTTCGTTAAGAATGAGGTTTCTTACTATAGTGACGTTAAAATCAGTTTACATAATTTAATTTATTTTTATATTTTAATATTTAATAGAAAGTTTTCTGTTAATTTAAAAAATAAATACATTTAATTATTATTAAAGTATTACAAATAAATTTGTTTTCTAGTGTTGTTAAAGAATAGAAAAATAGAAAACCTAAATATATATATATAACAAATAAGCAGATGTATGAAACCACGGAATGAGTATTCAATATTACAATTAAATAAAGATATCAACTATAAAAATATGAACAATTAAAAGAAAAGTCGTTTTTTGATATGCTGAAAATAAGTGTACAAAAATTAGTTCTTAACAAGAACTTGGCTCATTTAATCATATTTAGTTAATTTCTAATTGAAAACTGACTAATTTTTGTACAATTCTACATTACAAATGGAAAATTCATTTGAAGAATATGTATGCTAACGTTCTACTTTTTGCAAAAAAGTGTGATATAGTAATTATTTATAGAAACAACAATCAAAAGAATGATAAAACTTGATTTATTGGATACGTAAAAGTGTAGGAAGTTTTAAAAAATTTTACTGATATTAATAGTATAGCTAATCCAACGAATTTTTGCGATTAAATATTGTCAAAAACTGCTGATACTGCAACCCCTTAAGCCTAGTCGAAGGACTTACTCTAAAAATGAATAAAAAAGTACAAAAAACACGAAATCATGAACACATTCAAGTCGTCTTGGTGCTTCATAAGAACAGCTGTTCTCGTATTTAATGAAGATAGATATAGTATAGAGAACAGCATTTGATAACGTTCGATGAAATTGCTGGTGGTGGTGTAGGGTGCGGATACCTGTGAACCCCGGAGCGGATACGGAGAGGTTGCTTCTCAAATCAGGTATCGGAGTTACGGACTGCGGCAGACTCCGCTTATGAGCTACGCCGTGACTATTGCGCGGGCACGCTGGTTTATATGTTCATCAAGAAGAAGAATGCCAAGAGACGCGTTGGTCACACAGAGTCAAACATCACGAGCGAGAGTAGTAGATACGCCATACAGAGATATATGGAAATATTACATATAGCCCATTAATTTCATTACATTTCTCATGAGGGGGAGAGAGAGTGCTGTTATCATTTCCATCCTGCTGCAGATTCCTCTGACTTGACTTTGTTTTTCTTTTTTTTTCTCTTATTTTCGTACCCGTATAGACAAGATATTTTGTACATTTGTCAAAATTCAAAAGTTTGTTAGCAGCCACTGCATTTCAGTCAATTAAGTGCAATGATATTTCAAGACTGTGTGTGAATATATATATATATATAAACACCAATAAGAAGCAACATACCACTTCGACCGCAGACAACTTATTGTATATTTTCTTTATATTGTAATTAAGAAAAAATAAAAATGAAATATTTTGCACTTTACATAACTAATATCAGTAAATGTATAATGACACAAAATAAAACTCAATATAACAGTAATATTAGTAATCTATCAATTCAAATTGACATATATTTTTAAAAAACGTTCTTCAAAATATTACAAACAGTTAAAACGGACTGACAATGTAATATTTTAAATAAAAATATTAGTAAGTAATGATATTGAAATAAACAAACCATTCGTTATAATTGTATGCGATCAAACTGGAATTCCATGAATAATAAAAGAATAAATATAGAACAAGTTTGTATCATAAACGTGCGAGCTAGCCTCCACCACTCATTTGTACCCCATCGCCAAGAAGTTCTCTTTTACGGAATACAAAGAAAGGGAGCCCTTTAATCTCACAGCCGCTCGCCGCGTGTCTATATAACATTTCCAGTATACATTGAAGTTATTATTTGATTACTCACCATCCAAGTACTGTTGTGCTATATCCTCGCCGGGGTAACGAACGCATTTCGCTGGATGAATTTCCAAAACGTTGTAAATTTCGGCCAGAAAAACTACAAGATTTTGTTTCATAGACCTGAAAAAATAAAATTGATAAGTTAGGTATTTCTAAAAATTGCAAATATCTATTTTTTATATACAATTCAAAATTTTAAATAATTTATCTGCCCAATTGTAAGGATTTGCTGCAAACATTTCTTCAAAAACTTCTGAAGAAATATCTGTGAGCAATTTCTATAAAGTTTTTGCCCATAGAAAAATTCTGGGAAAATTCTTGCAGAAATGTCTACAGAAAATTTCTACAGATTTTTGTTCTATAGGTAATAACCGTGTCTTTGAAATAACTATCTAATATTACATTAAGCAAAAGCATTACTGACTGATTAACTTCTTATACTATCCATAATTTTTTTTTATTTTCTGTGAAATCAGTATTTTTTTCTCATTACTCTGAAAATATTTTGACAAATTAATTGTTAGAGTTACTTTTAAGAATATGTGGAATGCCGATCTCTATGAAACAGCCTAGTAGAAGTTTTGAAAATGTTGAAATTTCAACTGAAAATTTTTCAGAGTGATTGATATATTACACTAATTGGACGAAGAGTCACATTATTTTTTATCCATATAGCACATATTAAAGCTTACGTAAACATCAAGAAAATCAATCATTTTTCAATGCGAGGTAACGAGCTAAAGGACCACTTAAAAATGCATTTCCTAAACATCGTTACATTATCTGTAGATACTGAAAACACTGTACGCAAAGTTATAATCATTTAAAAGTCAAAATAGTCTGATATTAAATTTTGTAAACTTAAAGGGGTTTGAAAATATCAAGCACAGTATAAAAAAGCTAAAACCAGCCAGCGTTCTTTTTGAATTGCAGAGAGTAAACATGGTGAGGTGATCGTACCCCCGCATGTAAGTGACATCCTCTGGCTGCATGTGGAAGATCGGGTAAGGCAAACATCTGACGCAAAAGGCGTGCACAAGGGAGAGATTGTGAAGGGCGTCGGCGACGGATGGCCTCTTGGACACTCGAATATCCATCCAGTTTAGCTCCGTGGGGCAGTAATAGGCAACAACCGCGGCCAAGCCGACGCCGTCGCACAACGACTGGAGATCCTTGACCGCGGGCAGCTCGGGCAGCCGGTTCTTGTCGGCGCTCGAGCCCTCCTCCGCCTGAATCTTGCCGATGAGAGCCGAGGAGGCGTGACTGATCCAAAGCAGGAGGCCCTTCTCGTGATCCTCGGCTGGTTCGACATTTTGCGCTTGAGGATCGAAGCGTTGAATCGCCGCCGCCACGCGCTCGCCCGTCACCACTTCCTTCGCATATAAGACCATAAGGCCTTCTATCACAGCCATATGCGCAGACTGAAAATAAATGAAAAACCAATTTCATTACTTAACTGCGGACAGAGCACAAGTATGAAGCGAGTGTATTCAGAATATTTGTGACCAAAAAACCACGTCGCGTATAATCGGATTTCACAATTAACTGAAAATATTAAACAAAACTGAACGAAATTCAACACTCTTTCTCTATTCAACAACAAATACACTTGAATGCTCCTTCAATCAATGTCGGTACATTTCAAAAGTATATTGTTAAGTAAAAGTTCTATTGGGGCCAAAAAAACGCTATTGGTTTCCAACGTTGAAGAGCAACGAAATAATTTATTTATTTTATTGATAATTAATATTATTAAATTACGAAAGTTTCATCTAAAACTTTGCGACAAAGTTGATGACAATTAATAAATTAATAGTTAATTTTGATTTAAGCAATTCGAAGACGAAATACTTGAGATATGAGACAAAAAATACGGTTTACCATTTTAAGTGGTGAGTTCTGGATGAGAATCGTCTCGGTGAGCGGTGTGTTATTTGGCTCGGCGACGTATACGCCCTTTCTCGCGAGAGCTTGGAGGATGCCAGTGTGATTCTGGTTGTGGTAATTGGGATCTGAATAGATGGTCGCCAAGGCCAGGCAGTAAAGTTCCGCATTGGAGAGTGCGTGCACAATTTGCGGCTTCAAGTGCTCCTGATCCTGCGAAACGAATAAAGCTTTTGTTAGATAATTACTTTACACACCCGAGTCGATCCCTTAAGTAATGATGAAAATCAGAATTTTCCTCCGTTTGTCTAATTAGAGATGGTCCAATATATATTCAAAATAAAGATGTCACGAATCGCGCGCTACTAAATTACTTAACTTCTATAACTAGTCTCTGCAACAGTATATCTACTATAGCATTATTTCTCTTAACTTGACACTTATTTATTATTAAACTCTACCCACGATAATTGATTTTATTTTATTTAAAAAGGCTGTGTAAAATTGAATTAAATACCCATGTCCTTTTTTAAGTTTTGTCCTCGTTTTGAAATGAAAAATGCTATTTCGTAAAGCACTACGTAGTAGTCCAATAAAGTCTGCCAGTAATTCAAATCTGATTTTAATAATGTTTAAAAAGTATAGTATCATTACCTCGTGATCGCGATAATAAGGCTCCCGAAGTTTGTCGGGAACGCGATTGTTGTACGCCTTCGACAGGAGCCATTTTACGGAGGCACGTTGTTTGGCCTGTGAACAGAAAATATTTTATCAGTAAAATTGAAATAACTAAATGAACAAGTATAAAAATAGTATAAAGATTTGGGTGAAAATCGTTCTCGAAGATAACCTGATCAGATTTTTAAATCTCTGCCTCCGGTTCCTAGTTAAAACGTTTCCCTTGTTGGATGAAGGTTGCTTAATGCGTCAAGAGTATATGGGCATATCCCCAAAACTTTGTCATTTTTCATGAAAAAAATTATCAAAAACTAATTGCGAGCACAGCCCTATACTTTTCCATATATTCATTTGAACACTTGGAGAATAAGCGCGTTTCTCCCATAAGAATAGCATTGTGTTTCGTATACACTAGAATATGTAAAACAGCCATTTTATTTATACTCCTAAGGTTCTAAAAGCTTTATATTGCAAATAAAAGTAATGCGCCTGCTTTTGAACATTAATATATTATGACAACTTATGATTAAACCAACAATAAAGTTAAACCAAAATGTATTATAGTTGTGCTACAGTTAAATCTGTATTTTTTTAATTGATTACGTTTTGGGAATTAATTTTTTAATTGATGCCATTTGAAGAATTTTTGAGGCACACACACGGGGCAGTGTTTAAAAGGTCTGTTTTGATTAACAATCAATATTATCTAACATTTTAAATAAGGGGCGAATTCCTTGGAACGTTAAATTTGTCATAATTTCAAATTTTGAAATATTCTAAACGGTATTGTGTCGACATAAGTGGCACATGGATGAAAAAATTGTGAATATTGTAGTATAGTAACAATTTACCAATTTTATTTCAGAGTTCTATAATTTTTAAACCGCCGTATTAACCGCCGTTAATACGGCGGTTTAAAAAAATATTATTAAGAATCTTGACATTTTATCGAGTTTCACTAGAAAATATTACATTTTTTATTTTTAGGAGCTCTAAATCGATTACGAGAATTAGCATATAAATGTTTACTCTGCAAAAACATTACTTATTACCTAAATAATGAACATTTGCAGAATTATAATTATTTGTGGCTAAAATCCCTGCATATGCTCATATATGCTTGTGCGAATCTTGGATGGATGCAAAAATACTATGAGATGATATCCACGCAAAGCCGATATAATAAATTAAATTTCAAAGAAGATGAAAAGATTAATATATTTATAAAAAAATACAAAAACTAATACAAAATGAAATAAAAATATAAATTTTCGAAAAAATTAAATTGTTTTCTTAAAAAAACTCAAGATAATTTTGAGACAGTGAAATTATCAGGATCGGTGAAAAAAAAGATGCTCTATTTGATAAGCGACGGCCGGATAGCATGCCAGATAAGAAAGTTGAAGGACCAAGAGATGATGTAATATTGTCAAAAACGAATGGACTGCGAAGCGTGAAATTGCATTTAAAAAAACAACCGAAATTGCAATAAGTGTAAGATCTTCTGATGAAAGAAAGTAAGAGTGGCGAGTGAATGTGATTAATTTTAGTACACAGCTTTAGATTTAATTAAGTTCAGGTATAGACGTGAAATGTGATAAAAATTACTTAATACAATTCGATTCTATCTAACCATAAGAAACCAGCCAAGAAACTAAATGTGTTTCTGTAAAATTTCACAATAATTGTGACTAAATAGAAAGTACGATCTATACTAACAAAGTGATCATTTGGAACATGGGTGCTACATAGATATAATTTTCTCTGAAAGGTGCTGTAAAACCCTTGTTAATATATTATAAATATTGTGTTTTATATAGATTTTCCAACGATATTTCACAAACTCTTACATCCAGCTGCATATTTTTTAAAATTCTTTCGACAAATGTTATAATATTAAAATTAATAAAAGGAACAAATAATTTTGTTGAATCGAACCAAGTGAATAATAAAAAGACCGTATTGACATACCAAAGACAAATATGCCCAAAGATTGCAGTTGTTGGCTGCGCGCAAGGCGTAAAAAAGAGTTCACGAGACAGCTCTGCGAAATGTATATGTAGGAAGCAAAGTCGACGAGCCACATGCGGCCGCTTGATTCCAAGCTACTGCAGAGAGAACATCGGCAGAGCAGAAGAGCTTCCCCGTCCCTCGGGAGCTATATACAGCAAGAGTGAATAAGAGAAAAAGAGGAAGAGAGAAAGACGACGACGAACGGATAACTTCACGGACCGTTGGCTACAAGCCTTCCGTAATGGCTGGACGAACGGGCATGTCTGATATCGCGTGTCTATAAGGAAGTTTGCTTGAGTCTTACATATGCGCACGTCGATGCGCATATGCGCGCATTACGCTAATATACGCCACAGGTTCACGCCTTGATAGATTGAGCTTTGAGGCACTCTATCGCCAACATTTTTACTAGCAGTATGATTTATGTTGAAATTTATAAATAGCAAAAATTTACTTGTCAAAACAATTATTGATATTCTATTCAGCCTGAATCATAATTATAAACGAGATTCATCACTGACAGACATCCACAACAATTATATATAGGTAGTTTGTATTATAGCCACCCTTCTATTATAGAATAAATTTCACCACATAAAAGCTTTAATTGACGAAAATTCTCAATGATTTTGAAGATTTACTGCACCTTTTCCTGTTACTGAAAATAATGAATTTAACCGGAAGTAGTTAAATGTTACATAGTTTTATTACTACGTTATGCTTTAGTAATTCTTAAGCTATTCTACATATATCTTTCATAGTCTTGAAGTGTGAACACTAGAATAACCTAGGGAGCGGCCGTTTCAGTCGTTAAGAATCATTTTAATTTTTTCGGTTGAGCATATACTTTTTAATTTTTATTCTCCAATAAATATTTATAATTATCTTTGAATTTAAGAATATTTTTAATATAGAAAAGCATTCTCTGGTGGAAATCTAAAATATTTCCTACCTATTAAATGATCATTTAAATTATAAAATGGTCATTTTTCATATCTAGTTTTTGGCCCCCGATGAAGCGCTATTTCTCCTACTATTCTAACATTTAATAGATGAAAAAATAGAATGAGTTTATCGAACATTAGAACAAACTAGTTTTTATCTATTTAAGAGGTATTAAAGTTGTCAGTCAGCAAATCAACAGTAAAAGCCTTATTATATTGAAGAGTGGGAGAGACAGAAAATAATGACAAAAATGACATTTTTCGAAATATCTCTAAAAGGGCTATCGTAACTGCTTTTCTGGCCCTCGTATATTGTTTATATTGTAGAAAGCTATCAGTTAAAGTTAACCGGTTGCGTGGTATTGTGTCATATACGTACAAATAAAAAAGTGCCAAAAGTGGTATCGTATCGGATATGTACATATTTGAATAACTTTTTCAAATTTCAACGGATTTTTTCGAAAATTGATATACAGCCATTTTTTGAGATGCTCTATCTAAATAAAAAAATAAATAATAAACTAATAAATAAAAATTAATAAATAAACTCCCAGAAATAAATTATTACTTTTTGTGAAAAAATATAAATTTTTACTTGCAATCCTTATTTTCTACTCCTTAGGAGGTTGCAATGTTAAAATTAAGTATGGGAATAGAATCAGCGATCCAAAAAACCTCGAAGAACAAATTTTCGTGAAGTTTGGTAAACAATTACCTTCTACCATTTTTGGCACGAAATCTCGAAAAAAACCTACTACTTAACCGGTCAAATATCATCTAACTCAATGTCAAATTTGCAAGAAAAATTGAAGAAAAAATTTGGAGATTATATGATTTTAGTCCCAATCCATTAAATGGCAAAATAATAGGAAAAAAGGAGTTCATCACAGTCGATTAACTGGCCATTTTTCCTACCCACTTTTCTTAACCCATTGAGGGGCACATTTTTGTGCTAGAATTCAAAATGGCGGATCCAATATGGCGACTATTTTAGGTTAGAATTGCGGTTTTCTAAGTAATTCACTAAGAAAAAGATTTACGGGGGTTTTGGGGTCGCTGATTACGAATCTCACATTGCAATACCGAAACTCAAGATGGCAGATCTAATATGATGGCCATGGCATTTCAAATCAGCGAGTTTTTCAGGAATCCAGTCATCAGAATGTCATAATTCAAGGAAGAAAATCCGATATAACGGCCGTAGCATATGAAATTTGTGAGTTTTCCAGTCATTCAAATAAAATCAGTTAGGTAGGGGTTTTCGAGGTCACCAATTACAATATTTCCAATAAATTATTCTCTATCAGTTTTTCAAACATGAATCACGTGTAAAACATAATTTTGATAGGATAGGAGGCAATTATGTTTATAAAATTATGAATGTCTGAACTCGGAACTCAGGTATGTGATCGGCTACCTGAAAAATCTGATGAAGCCACCATATAGGATCCATTTTTTTGAATTTTAAAAATTTAATACTGGAATTCTAACTTAAAATAATCGCCTAATTGGATTCGCCATTTTGAATTTTCAAATTTCAATACCAGATTCGTTATCAGCGACTCCAGAAACCCTTTCATACAAATATTTATAATATTACCTTAAAAACTCTGCCCAAGGCCGAATTTATTCGAAAAAATTGAAAAATTTCCGTCTCTGATTGTTTATAAATAATTAAATAAATAAATTTTCAATCAAAGCATTACGAAGTCTAAGTACTAATGATGGTGTAGAAGTTTATTCGAGAGCGATTGAGCTGAAAATAGTCACGGTATGGATAAAAAACTGAAAAAAGTTTGGTGTATCATATATGATACGCTGCACCTCAAGGGGTTAAAAAAGAGATGACAGGACGTTGTGAAGCATTTAAAGAAGCAATACGATTGGTTGATATCCGGTCAACATCCGGTCGGAATATAGCGTCAAAATTCAAAATGTTCTCTGATAAAATGAATATTTTGGTATAGAAATTAATTAAATGTCTTGTTTGCATTTGAGTAAATTAATAAAATCATCATTAAATTATCCAATACCCTAATTGACTAACATTTTGTGTCTAATAATTTAATAACAAAATAAATGTTGTTGCTATTTCTTCCCTAACCATGATCCAATACAAAAGTAGTCGGATTCGGAGGGGGACATCGAATGGTGACCTTCAATTTGACCTTTACCTTCAAGGTCATTTGAAAGTCAAATCTATTTTTTTTTACGTTCAGATAGGTACATGAGGTTGTTCTTTTGAATAACCTTTAGAGGTTATTTTAAGGACAAAGCATTTTAATTTACGCGCCTGAATATCACGTCAGAGAGACCACCAATCCGCAATTGACCCCTAACAAAAGTTGTTGGGTTCGGAGGGGGACATCGAATGATGACCTTCAATTTTACGTTAACCTTGACATTCAAGGTCATTTGAAGGAATTTTTAAATAGGGGCCACTACTTTTGACTCCGGATTCAGCAAGAGCGCAAAATTTTACATTCCGATTGGTACTCGAGATTCTTCTTTGGATTGACCTTTAGAGGTTATTTAAGGACAAAGTATTTTAAATTATGCATCTGAATATCACGTAAAGTGAGAGCCACCCATTCGAAATTAAAAAATACAAAAGTTCCAATTAGGTGCGGAAAGGGACATCGAATGATGACCTTCACCTTTCAGAAAAAGGATAATTGTTACTCTCAGAACGTTTCTGCGCTCCTTGATACGAACATTATTCTAATTCAAGTATGAGAAATAAAAAAATTAATTTATTATTTACACGTACATCAAGTAAATGCAAATATAAAAATTGTAACGAGAATATGATTCTGACAAAAGTTTAAAAAGTAATACGAGAACCGGGACTATTCTAATCAATACACGGAGAGAAATTGCAAAGTAAATTTTAAAATTTATATAGTAAATATTACTATTTCCTATAGTAGCACTGGGACATACTCGGAATACCCCGAAATTTCCTACTTTTTAAATAAACTTTCATACTTTTTTAATAAACTTTCCTACATTTTTAATAAAATTTTCTCGCTTGTTTTTAAATATTATTTTCAATAGGAATATTTCTTACGGGGTCACGTAACAGTAAGTCGACATAACCTGACAAAAGATGTATTTATTATTTTCTTCTCTTCAAAATTGATAAGGATGTTATAATTATATATTTTTATAACTACTTTTTTATACAAAAACTCATGCAGTATATCATTTCCGAAATAAACGTCGCCAATAACATATTTAGTGCAATGTTATTGTTAGGGGACGGGGTAAGCTGTAACATATGTAGACGAGTCGAAACACAGTACGTGCAAGGACGCCTTAGCGCAGCGGTAAGACTGCGGCTTCCAAATCAGTGGGCTGGGGTCCGATTCCTACACGGGGCTCTCGTTTTTAAAAAAAATAAATTTCTTATTCAATTTAGCTTAATGCGTATGTTTCAAATAGAGTCGGTAAGGTAGATCACAAAAAATATTTTTTTAAATTTTCAATTTCCAGTTCACTTTCTAAAATAGTAAAAATTCCTAATGGAAATTATAAAATTTACTATATTGCAAATATGTTCCAGCGGTACTATAGAAAATAGTAATTTGTCCTACATAAATTTAAAAATTTGCTCTATGATTTTTCACCGTGTATTAAATAAATAACGTGTATGTTTATCTATACATAGACGCACTATGTACGCATAGCCGGCTAACACCACTGAGTAGCTACACCAGAATTCAGATGGAAGTCGGCTATGTCAATGTTGAACACACCTTAAAAACGCAAACGTCGTCATCGTCTACACTTATCGTTTGTCCAGCCGTATCGGATCTATGTATAACAGTTCGTGTCTATAAAAAAAAACGCTCCGTCATCGTGTGTGCTTTGCACGAACGCATTGTTGAAGTTGTGCTTATTATTTGATGTAAGATGGATACAATCGTTTTCACGGTTGTTTCCTTTCGCTTATTGTATTTCACCAAAGTCAGTCCCTTTTTATTCTCATATGTCTTTAATGATATGATATTTAAATGTATAAGGATCAACCATTTATTCAGAAATAATGAGTCAAAGAACTAACATTTTTGTTTCTTCCTTAAATTATCGTATCTTTCTCATCTATTTTAATGAGTTGCCAATTCGATTTAATTAATATGTTTGCTTACGTTGATTTAGTTAGGTCTACAATATATGGGCAACTATAAAATGAATGAATCACAAACTTACACTTAGTAAATTGTTTGGAAATCCTTTGCAAGAAGTGTCTAATAGAATAGGCAATTGTTTCGGCTAAATTAATATACGCTAATTTATTATAAGCAAAATTTCCTATATATAGACATTTAAAATTAATTATAAGCGATGCTATTTAATATTTTAGCGTGAAACTATTCATGCTCAAATAGATCAATTTTGATCACATTTTGATAATGGGCATTAGAGAAATACCCAAAAATTTACAAAGATTCAGACATTGAAATATAGAAACCAAAACTGCCAGTCGATTAAAAATGTATACTCCTTAAAATATTTTATATTATAAGTTTCTAATAATGCATCCACCAACAAATTTCACTTGAAGTATAATATGTGTTAATACTCGATGCAAGTACAAATGAGTTTAACCCTTCTAAGTTTCAATAAAATAAGGATCTTAATCGCTAGTAAAAAAACATACAAAGGAAAGACTACTAGGAGGCGGCATAGGCGAAGTCAAGCGATTCTTATCGAATGATCGAATATCGCCGCGACTACAAGGAGAGCCGTGTGAGCCGAGTCAGTTTCACTTGGGTGAGCAGCCCTCAAGCTCTCCAAACAGCACTGCGGCTTTATTATTATGGAAACCACAAGCCGTAAACTACTCGCGTCAAAACGACGAGTTCATTGTTTCCGTGACGTGTCGATGATTGAAAAATCGAAAAAGTTGAAGCTGTACATTATTTTATTGTCCTCCAATCGACACAAAAAATGTATAAATATTTGCCCGTGATGAAGAATGGGCCAATTATAAAGCCATTAGGTCGCCATAAAACATTCTGTTATTTCTTCACTGATGCTATAAATAATGGATGAGATAAAGATAAACTTACCGGGTTTATTGAAAGATAACTTAAGTTTGTTGCTCTTCTAAAGAGGATTGAATTAGGAGAGCCTTATGTGTTTTCGAAAGCGAAAATTGTTGCACTTCAAATACTAATAATAAAAACTATTTTATCCAAAATTAATCCACATTTTAAGTTTTTAGAAGTATATGTATGTTCCTAATTACTTTAGCACAATTCGGACAGATAAGACAAACATTCTTATCAGAGGCTAGTCTGATTAAAAATACCTGGAGAACCTATTTCCAAAAATTTGTTGAAAAACATAAAAATACAAAAATAACTTGGTAGAAACATTATTCGTAAGTTAGCTTTTTTTACGTCAACTTTATGGTCAAAAACACATATTACATATTATTTAATTTCATACTAATACAAGAATTAGAACTAAATTATAATATTTACATTTCGTAAAATAGATATTTTAAGTAATAGTAGATCTTTAAATTATATTACTTTTGTATCGTGGTTGTAGTTAAAAATGCTTTTTCATGTGTACTTAACATGTTAGCTACAAAATATAGTTAATGTTCAACTAGGGTACATACTAAAGAGAAACCAGTAAGTATGAATTTATAAACATTCCATTATTCTTTTTTTAAAATTGTAATATTCTAGGTATTAAACTTATAACATCGGGCAACTTTTCGTTTTTGAAAAATTTGAAAGAATAATTTCGGCGTTATATTTACGAACGTGATTTTTGTAACGATGTCTTCTTGTGAATTGATTTTACTATAACCCTCTTAATACTGTGTAACTGTAAATACTTTTAAAATAATTTCTGAAAGATCACTAAATGATTACAAAATTTTAATTTTCCATTACATTCATTTTTATAACACATCACATGTGTTTAGGTGAACATATTCATGGTATGTAAAGGCAATATAGAATATATGTGCAGTTAATCTTATTAAGAGTGAGATTTATTACTTCTCAATGTGGCAATTTATAGCTTATAAAATAAAAATGGCTATGTTTACGATTTTCAGGAAGTACATACTTCCAGTATGGAGCATGGTTTAGTATGACGAGATGGCATGGGGTTTCTAAACTCATTCATGAAGTGTAACACCGTTACTAACACTACATCTATAGCTGTAACCGACATGTTTCCGTCAGATTTTATTTTCTTTTTTATAACTCTACTAATTCGCTCCCAATCGTCAATATCAAACATTCGAATGGTTCGTTAGTTTTATCACTAATACCCAACTAAGTTTGAGCAAACTCTAAGTCGTCAATGTTGTTACAATTTAGAGCGAAAGAGAAAAATGTTCGATGTCCCAGAAGTCCCGATAAAACCCACTTATAGGTAGATATAGGCACTTATAGGCTTACTGATAGCACTTTTTCAATTGGCAATACCAACATTGTAATGATTTCCAAAAATCACACATATTACACAATAAATTTGAGATTTTCCAAACCAGAAATCACAATTTGAAGAAACAGTAATTTAACATAATTTCAAAAATTAAAGACTACAGAATAAAATAATGCAAAATAGAAAAAATTCCACTATAATTTTAAACAAACATTATAAACAATGAAACTTGAAATAATCTAGTACTTTATAGCGGGGTTTTAAAAATGAACCAAAACCAAAAAAGAGAAATTAAAAAAAAAATTCTATAAAAAAATTCTAATTTTCTACGTTTTTCTAAAACACTAAATTCTAAAACAAATTTTTCCGTTCACCCTATCCTTAGAAAAAGAAGAGTTTCAAAACGCTCATCTTAATAGTAATGCAATGTTAATATCTGTGAAGGACCTACTACACACCCGCAGCTTTTGACGTTCAATTTCAACGTGTATAACAAATATAAAGAGATACTTTGAGTAGATATGTCACGCCTTTGTGAGACGAGAAGTCATTTGCATTTGCCATGCATGCATTCCGGCCATGGACATCGCCTACCTACTCGCTCCTTGACTAAATCTATGCATATGAGCAGCCTACCTTTTTGTTTCAAAAGTCGCGGCAGAAACGTAAACGACTGTATATGCGTATGTATATTGACACAATATCATTTACAAAATATTTGGATTTTAAAAAATCATCATCTTGGACATTCTTAGTTAAATTTATCTTCCCTTTTTTATAGAGCAGAAATCATATTGCACATAGAAATAATTTTTATAGTTTACGTAGCAATTTTACCAACCAAAAAAATTAACTTTTTGGTTAGTATAACCTCTCAAATTTTTAAGTACAATTATTCAATGAAGATTTCTCAAGAAACAAACGTATTTATTAAAACATAAACCATCTATTAAAATATTCATTTGTTATCAAGATTGTTAATAAACGTTTAAATATTGAAATTAACTTTAAGTTATGCATTTGGCAACTACTCATATGCTACAAGAACACAGCTTGATATTATTGTGCCTCAGTTATCGTGCTATGTATTAAAAGATGAGGTATAGTAATCGAGGAGAGCACCATAACTTCAACAACTAGCCTATATCTATATTAAAAGTTTTTATTTTATACTCTTTTTGATCTTAAAAATATTTTATTTATTCGAATACTCATCTTGTTATTATAATAAAACTCTGTATATATTGTACGGTCGGTTTTCTTGGTGTGCAAGATAATTATTTTGCATTTTTATTTAATAAATCAAAGTCACATGAATTCGATATTTTCTTTAGTTACGCCCACAATGAATATTGCTTTACAATTATTACGAAATTCTGTGAAAGCATTTTGCTAAGAAATAAGGTATGTGGATTAGTACTGAAATTTTAATGAATTTGTGAAATAACTGTGTTTAAGAAATGATTTACATCACACCAGAAGCTTTATAACAGTAAGAAAGTCGAGAAAATATGATAGAAATGTATTATACAACGCTTAAGGTGGTTCTATGAAGACTCTCGAGTCAAGCAAGAGGACATCAAAATAAATTTAAAGAACCATTTTAAATGTA
>JAWWEQ010000010.1:36960363-36983121 GCA_035583055.1 Torymus tubicola
CCCCCGCCCCGGGGCGGGGGCGGCGCGGTGCGGCCGCCCCCGCGACCGGCGATCGCTCTCGGGAGGGAGGAAGGAGAGTGAGCCGACTGATTCCTCATGCCACCTGCGGCCCCCGAGCGGCCCCCGAGCCTCGACTTCCGCGTACAGTCGCCGGCCGATCTGACTCACCGGCCTCCTTCGATCGGCTCGCTTTCCTCCTCTGCCCGCCGCCGGCGCTTATGCAAACGACCGCCGCGCGCACTTGACCCACAAATGCTGGCCCGTTCGCGGCGCGAGTCCCAAGCGCCGGCCCGCGTCTGCGATTCTCGCGCCGCCGAATATCAAGCTCCGCGAGGTCAATCAGCCGTGTACGTGTATGTATATATATATATATATATGCATGTATGAGATAATATAACGGTTAAACCAATCAACGAGCCAAACGAGTGAATAGATTCAAACTACCCCTACAGCGGCGGCATCAACTCTTCAAATTCGTAGTTTTCATTGTAACAAAAAAAAACAACAGATATGTATATGTATATAATGAACCAAAGTTGTTCATCATCAAATTTCACGCGGATCTTGCAAAATGATTGATTTGAAATAGAAGCAGCAAAAAATTAATTAAAGTTGCGTCGTAAATAGTGTCGCTTAGGTAGGATTGCTTATGGCAAAAAGCTAAAGATTCAGAATATGTACATTTTAAAGACTTTATTTTTTAGTCATGTAACTAGCGTGTAATATTTCAAGACTATTTAATAACGGCAAGCATAGTTAACTTTTTAAATTATCATTGTTATTGAGCTGATTATATCTTTTTAGTATTTAATGACAATCGCTAGGTATATGTATAGAAATATTTTTTACTCCTAATCTTTATTTATGTTTGTTTTATTTATTATTTAAGTTGCGCTGAAAAATTTCTTTCGCACACACGTTGTAATAACTGAAATTTATACTTCCCAAAGTTACAAGTATTTGTTTCATGCATAGGAATGAAGATAATGTAAAATAACTTTTAAAATTAAGATACCTAAATAATTATTGAAGCCAGTCTCAAATTATAACAATTTTTTATCAATAAATGAGTTTTTTAATTACAATTTTATAAATAACCTTGTTAATGATTATATGAAGAAGAAAATATGTAAGATAGATAATGTAATCTCGATATGAGTATATAAACCACGAGTATACGCAAGAAGAAGGAAAAAGGAAAAATGGACGGGTGAGTGACAAAGTCTCGGGAGATTGGAGAACTAAAATGTGGGACTCGCTGCAGACGGACGCTGACCCAATGGACCCGTGGCCGCGAGCGAGAGACGAGTGTGCGAATTCCGATGAGCGTGGCGTACCGTTACTTGGTTGCGGGATTATTCGCCAAATGTGTGCGCGAGAACGTACACACATATCGCTCCTTCAGCTCACGGCCGTGGCCTTCCCCTAGTCCCTAGACATACGCTCGAGTTGCGCTGCCCCCCGCGTGAGTGCGACTGACCCATTTGCACCGATTCCCCATTCACTCCTTCTGCTGCAGCATACTATAGTCGCTTCTGACCCTTTCGCTCTACTTTGTCGTTTTCCGTTGCCGCCGAATCCTTCTCGGTATTCGCCTCGCACTCGCATCCACTAGATCCTCTTTCCTACATCATCAACGTGTATAGCATTATTCACTTTTGTACACTCAGAAAAATGATCCTCCGATTTTGAAGTGAAATCCCTCCCGAGAAAATCATCATCTTGCTATACGAATATTGACTTTCTGTTGCAAGATAATTACTCCTTCCATAAGAAGGAGTCTTGGCCCCATTTTTAGCGAAAATTCTCCTCCAACAAGCAGATTCTCTTTGCTGCAAGAATATCGTTTTCTGAGTGAGCGAGTATAAGTATAAAACGAATGTAATGCTATATTACAGCGTGAATACATCTTCTCTTATACAGTTATTATTGCTTCTAATCTCATTCTCCGCTGTATATATTATATACATGTACCGCTTAAAGCCTCGATTATCCGGTCCTTTTAAAAAATTACTTATTACACTGAGAAAACAATCTTCCTGTATCAACGAGCCTCGGCCTGTCACAGGACAATTTTCAGTTAGAAATGAGGCCAAGAGAATATCTTCCTAAGGGAGGAGGAATATCTACTTGCAACAGCACTGCCTTGTAACAAGAAGAATTCAATCAATGTTAAAAAAAGGAATATATTTTATACTTAATTCTTCTCGTTATCAAGCATACAATTCTCTTGCATGAAAACGTATAAGTCTCTCAGATATTACCTTTCTAAAATTAAAACTAAAATAATTAAAGTATCAGCACGATTTATCTAATTATCTTATTTATTTATCTTTTTATCTCATCTTTTTATCTAGATGACCATTTTTTCATCTTTTTCGTTATCTTTATCTTATCTTGTTATCTCAAAATTATGTATAAATATTCGATCTTGAAGAGGAAAATCCTCTTGTGATAAGAGACAGCGGATCCCGTGACTGGATGACAGTTGATGCATATAAGAGGAATTCATTCTGACTATAGGAAGATTTTGTCTGGAGGAGTCTTATCCTGAGTCGAGAGGATCGTTTGTTGAATGGACATGAAATCATCTTTTATCGTTAGGATGAATCGTAGGAGGATTCGCTTCTCGCAACAGGAAATGGTGATTCCTATAGCAAGATGATCTTTTCGCACAGGAGGAATCCTTTTTTTAGTAGGATGGTTTCTTCGGGAGGAATTTAACTTTGAAACCGGAGCATCGTTTTTCTGAGTGTAATTATAATAAACTCAAAAATCTCTAATGTGTCGGTGGAAATACCAATACTCTAGTAGTGAATTTGAACTGCAAGAGTACAACTAACATTTAAGGTATAAACTTTGAGCAGCAAACTACAGTATAAGAGGTAATTGGTATGATTCTCACGAGTTTCTTATACTTGTGAAGCGCGCTATTACCCGGAGTGATTCCTTTCCGATTGTAGGATAAAAAACTTTCCACATGTATAACTCGTCTTTTCGTGCTTGTTTTACTTGTGCCTACAATTTTTATTAAACGCAATCAAAAGCTTGTGAAATTTAAGATATATTTGTTAATGATTTTGTCTTTTCGTTAGGTATCGCTGTAAAAAAAGCTCATTTCCGTTACGATATTAAAAAAATTTCAATGCATACAAGCGCACTATTTATTCACTGCATTTTGTATGAAACGAATAATCTCAGAAATTGATATTACAGTGATCAAATTATTCAATTATTATCTAATCATCATTCTAGCTTATCTTTTTATCGATTTCTGATAATTTTACTATCTTTTTGTTCTATATATCCTGTCTTATAATCTAATCGTATCTACAATATGTCATCATGGAATTTTATAGGCACCCCTATTTTTGGCAGCGTATAATACATGTACTAATGATCTATATGGATTTTATATTTTGCTATAATAACAACTACTGTTTCCACTTTGGGTACTACATCTCGTTAATGTAATGCATATCAAAATAAAAAAGTAATTTGAGCGATGATCTATAGACAATGATATTCCTACGTATTTTTACAAAATTTTTAAGATATAGCTCACTTTAAAAATTTGGAAATATGGTCATTAGTCAAAACATTTTTTTAATTGTTTGGTCAATGACATTGTAGGATAGTAGTCATTATTTTGCAACATTATAATAAATATTTTTAATTTTAAAAATAATTAATCAACAATTGGAATCGTATATTAATATGATTTACGCTTCTTTGAAATAATATACGATTTAAAATTTTGATTATCTGTTTCTCAAGAAAAACCAAATTTAGATAACTAAAAATTGGTTTTGCAACAGATGACTAGTTCTATATAATACCGCCGACCACATATAATAATTAAAAATGATTTTTTATTTTACTATCAATATACCTAAAAATTTTTTAATTAACAATGCTAAATATTCAGGACATATTTGACTTTAATAGCACGAAATCCATATGAATGTAATTGTCTAGACCATTGCAAAAAAGAAATTTTTATTTTTCTGCCAGTATAAGTTTTGTTTTGAGAAATCTTAAAATATTGGGATCTTAGTATGAAATGGTACTTATTTGTTTTTAAAATTATGTTTTTAATTTTGAAATATTTTTTAACTAAAATTCTTTTTTCATAGCATTTATATAATTTGATCTTCTAGTATGTAACAAAAGACACGCAAATATAAATAGAAAATACTAAGTATTAAGGAAAAAAGAGACAGATAATTTTGTTATGCGTTTCATGAGCGCCTTCGGACGTTATGAAGAAATATCTAACCAATGCCTAGTTATTGAACAAAAATCTGTTTTGTTTGTAATTTGTAATTTCGTAAGTCGTTTTGAAATTATTATTATAAAAGATTAAAATTTCGTGAGAATTCTTAGTAATTCAGATTATTTAAAGTTTTATTTTACTTGAATTTTTTACGAAATAAGTACAAATTATAATTTAAAACGTGAGAATTATGAAGATGGCGCTAGCATTCAGAGGCAAGCATGAAGTTCGAAATTTAAACCTTTGGAGATAAAATTTTCATATTGCATACTGAAGCGATTATTATACGTGTATTTTAAGAATGAATGAACAACTACCACACATACTACTTAATTTTTGCAATAAATTATATGGAATAGTTTCATCGTAGCAGTTCCAACTTCCACGTAGCCAGAAAGATATCTTCCAGTTCATTTTCAGCAACCAATCATGGGAATTTCAGACTTTGTTACCGGGATGAAGGTTATGCTAGGTTAGCATGCTCGACTGCCGTGTCGCAACTCCCGTCTCTCGTCAACCGTCGTCTCGTATAGTCGTGTTACCGCATGAAAATGGCCAAGTTAAGAGAGTCGATAAGTTGCCGCTAAAATCGCGGCTGTCGAGTCAATTCTCGTATCGACTATAAAATGGAGCCAAAGGGATAGTCCGGGGATCAAAAATCTTTACCGCCGTTGTGTGTTCTGTAGAGGATATTTGATTCAGTCAGTAAATTTTTACTTATTATCTATAGTAGCGCGAGAGAAGCCTCGTCAGACGTTGGTTTTCCGGAGCGACGAGTGTTCGCAGTGTATCGCGCGCACGCATGCGCCCGGGCGCGTATTTCCATGTTCCCGGGTTTCTACGTTCCCTGTGCAGTGTACACTGTACAGCCTATATGCTCCGGCGCTACCATAGACGGAGAAAGTGAGCGAATATATACTTAGGGGGAGCAGAGGTATTTGAGAGTTTGCAAGACTCAGCGTGTCGCTACCGTCCGCCCAAGTGCCGACTGCCGACGCGCGCGTCTGATCCCCGATCGCTGTCTCTTTCTGACGCGCGTTGGCTGGCCGGCCATACATGCACGTCGCAGATATAGGTAGGTACATAGTCACTAGGGGAGGGCGTTCGAGCAGTGAGAGCACATCGAGGGTAGCGAAGAGGGCAACGTTGTCGCATCGATACGTTGCCGCTTGTCGCCCCGGCAGCGGGTAGCGACTCCAGCTGCAACTGTCTTGCACTGGCCACGTCCATACCCCGGTACAGCACTCTGCGGGGCTTGCGTGACGTCGCATGCCCAGACGCACACGCTTTTATCGATTGCACGCCGTTGCCGCCGCCACCGCTGTTGCCACACGACAGTTTTCAGCGAATTCGAGCACTGGGATAGGCTCGACGGCTCTTCGGGGGAAGCCGAACAACCGGTATATATAATTACTCGCCGGGTCATCGCGGGAGGCGAGAGCACGCATGAGGATTAAGACTAGTCACCGATGCTGAATTTCTTCTAGAAGCGCAACGCACATCTACACCGTCAAGATGATGTACACGGTAAGAGTCGGCTTCCTTTCTCACTTCAATTAATCCCTGCTTTTAATTAAGCTCCATTGCTACTAAATAGCGACCTTCTAGAGACAAGTGATAGTCTTCATTTATTTGGAGCATGTTTGTAGTACGTAGTTCTATTTTCTCGTAAAGGATTTTTACTCATGTACTTCTAGGGGACCACCGCCACACAGGACACGAGGTTCAGCGACAAGGAGAAGAAGCTTCTTAAGCAAATGAAATTTGGAGATTCATTGACGCAAAAGGTAATAATTCTCTATAATTTATGTCCATTTCTTTACTTTTTATTATTAACTTATTAATTTTAGACTGTTGTGATTTCATGATAAGAGATAATGAAATTTTTAATATTATTAAACTGATGATTTATCAGATTTACTTATTCATGTAAATAGAAAAATATTTATTCTAAAATATTATGAAATTTATAATTTTTACAAAAAAAATTAACTTTATTTTATTACATGTGAAAAGTGAAATTTATATCATACCTAATATTATAAATTGAACAAATATTTTTTAGATTGCATTATTGTTTCAATTAAAAATTATGGATAAATTAATATATCATTACAGTAGATTTTTTTTGTTAGTCCATTCAGTATCAAATTATTTTTCATGACTATTTTATTCTAATTTTTTGTAAATAACTACTGATGAATATTTGAGGACAAAAACCTATCAGAATATATTAAGTAATAATTATCCAGTTATTTTAAAGTCAGATTCTCCCAGTAAGAGGATTTATATAAGTAATCGTTTGATTATTATACTTAAACTAAATTAGTAAAGTTAATATAATTTTTAGGTGGACATGCAGAAGGTAAAATTAGATGTTATCAAGCCATGGATCACAACAAAGATTACCCAAATCTTGGGAATGGAAGATGACGTCGTTGTAGAGTTTGTTATTAATCAACTGGAGGAAAAGGTAAGAAAATGAAATTCAATTTATATAGGATACATTGTGGTATCCATATAAATAAATTTCATCTGTACTGGTACCAATATTATTGGTAATAGAAATTTACGTTCACTCAGCTTTTTCCCCTCATCATACAACTTTCTTAAATACCTGTTATTTCAGCTCACAGCGCCTAGTTCAACTAGCATATATTATCAAGAAAAATTTGTGCAACTTGCCATGAATTGCATTATCATTGTGAAAATGAAGAAATGTGCAATGGTGAATTTGCCTAATTTTTCTTATGTTGCTCACTGAGTCACAAAACTAAAACTTTAAAAGGAAAAGTTATTTAATTTTTCATTATCTTTTTGTTCTCTACCTAATATTGTTATTTATTACGATTTGTTTTGCTTAATTTTGCTTATTTCAAGTGAGAAAAACCTATCATTTAAATAGAAAAGTATAATGATCTCTGAAATTAAACATTACATTTAGAGTCTGTTTAACATTCTATAAATTTTTCAAAATTTTATAACCTCTAGGGTAAGTAGTCGTAGCATTACCCAGTAAAATTACATCTATTTGTATTGAAATAACAAATTTGTCATAAAAAATGTAATAATTTTTTGTGTAAAGTTTGAAAGCTTAAACTATAGAGTTGTTTTTCAAAATTGTGGTTGCTATTGGTAATATTTGGAATGCTTAATTTAAGTTTTAAAATTTTATTTCGAAGCTAAAATCAAACCGATAATATTTGTATTTACATGAGACAAAATAAAGAATAATGTGAAAAAAGTGATCCAGTTAAAATAGCCTCTGTATGTTAGCAAAATTTTATCTTATATCTTTGAATTCCCCGTTAGTCTAAGTAGAGACCATTGGTGGCCGTTGGCTCTCGACCCTTTTGTCCAAATGGCATTCGGATGTGCACTCGTCAACATCCGATTGGCCGCCTTTCTATCAGCCGTCAACGATTCATGCCTGCGTCAACAACTCAACATGATCGCGATCTCGTCTGTTTCCTGCTCTCCGTCGCCTCGCGTCGCCTTCAGACGTAATTTACGTTGCAACAGCAGCAGCAGCCACAGCAACAGCAGCAACGGCAGCAGCAACTGTAAGAACTGCTTAAACTGCAGCAGTAGCAACAACAACATCAGCAGCCTCGTGCGAGGCTCTCGCAACTCGTCGTCTCCGTTGCACTTCATTTGCAACGAATCGGCAGCGGCGCTTGTCGCGCTGACTGCCCTGCGGCTGACGTCTATCTGGAGACGCAGAGTCTTCGGCGGCATGCCAAATCCTTGGTGTGCCGTACCTCCGCGGCCACAGCAGCCATCATGCTGCTTGCTGCTGCCTTCGGCTGCAGAGAACTTGGACGTCGGCTGACTGTGAGAGCAGCTGGTGTAGCGGTCAAGGATTTATGTCAGCAGTTACCTTTGCTGCATCTCGCGACACAGATGCACAGTCAGTCAGCCGTGCAGCGACTCGTTATCGGGCGACAGAGAGACAGTCGTGGCATTCGCTACCTTCGGGCCGGTGGCTAAGCGCGGAATGACCAATGGGAAGACTTTCTGTATCAGGAGGTATTGTTAAACTTTGCGTGATTTTTGGCTCCTGAACGATATTGATCGTTCACTTACTTATTAGGATTCCAAGGAGACAACGGAACTTGACTTCAAACTATGCTACTATTTTTTCTGTACTAATACTTTATTTCAGAACATAACCACACAAATAGTTTGCATATATATTTACACAACAACTGATGCAGTGATTAAGGGAACCTTTAATGTCCACCTTGATAATTTTGCAATATGGCCTTATTCACTGCCAAAGTACTCATAGCAACCATTATTATGTTTAATTTTTTTAACAGGTTTCACAGTAAGTTATAACTTCCATAATTATTATTGGTAAGATGTTGAAAGCAAAGAATCTGCTTTTTCGAGGGGGAAAAGCAGTTGACGAAAGTTTTATCATTGTTTTTATAATTTATTTTTCCAATCCGACAAGTTAAAATTATAACAGTAGCATTATTAATTGCATGCTAAATTTACGCTACTGCGTTAAATTTTATTGTAAAAACACAACATACAATTTTTCTTTTTTACTCATTTTAGTTTCCCGATCCACGAAAAATGCAAATCAACTTGACCGGGTTTCTAAATGGTAGAAACGCTCGCTCATTCATGGGTGAACTTTGGGACTTGTTGGTATCAGCACAAGAAAATGACACTGGCATTCCAGAAGCTTTCTTACAACAAAAGAAAGATCAAATTAAAAAGCGTATGGTAAGTGGATCTCTAATTTATAATTTTTCACTATTTTATTTTATTTGCATATTCATTAATAGTAACAAATTTTATTTTGAAAAATAAAATTCATTATAACAACTTTTTGAAAAATTATTGTACTTGAATGAAAATGTTATAATATAGGATCACTGATTTTTCTATATTCCACCAAACTGTGGTAACTTTACAAAACAGTATTGTAATTTTTTAAACACTTGTTATAATTTCTAGCAAAATTTTGTTTCAGTCTTTCAAAACACCTTTTATTTAAAAAATTCAATAATAAAAATGATAATTGACATATATGTCCTTTTGAAAAAAATGCTTGTACAATCAGCAATAAGAAACATTTTTTATCATTTTTTCTCATAATGTCATCTGTTATTTGAAAAACATTAGATAATAAATAACCAAAATCAATAAATCGACGCTCTTTTTGCTTTGTTTTTCATTGATAACAAACTAAGAGAAAACAAAATACTAACGATTTGTTACTCAAAATGGCCGTCGATTTGGTATATCGTAACATTTTTGCGATTTTCTAAAGTCGTTTTCGATCCTAATTGGTATATTTAACTTTTTAATTAATTTAAATTATTTATTATGAAATTAGGAAGAGCAAGAGAAGCTTCAGGCATCACTAGCTGAAAAAGAAAAGGATAAAGAGAAAGACAACAAGGATAATAATGATAGTGACAACAAAGTGAAAAGAGACGAAAAAGAGCGTGGCTCTTCTAAAGAACGAAGAAGAGAACGAAGTAGAGAACGGGATAGAGATCGGTAAGTTTAATTGAGACGTTATTCATCAACGATTTTAAAATCAGAGTTCTAGCTTTCTCCGTCTTTAGAGTTCACCAAAGACACGAAAGATTAAGTCATGCAGTGAATAGAATGAACCTTTGTTATTAAATAAGTATTTAGATATATGAATATGAAATGAAAAACAATGTTGTAAACTAGGTGTAGTATAATTGCGTATTCAGCAGCTTGAGTAAAGATTGTATTTAAAAAATCGAAACGCAAGATGATACTTCGTGAAGCGTTGTACAACATTGTGGTGTTAACGTTATTACGCTTTAGGGTGCTTAATTATTTAATTCAGATTCATGGAACAGGAGAAACGGAGATTAGAACACAGAGGAATATTCGAAATTAATAAGTTTTTCCTTTTTTTTTTTACTTTAATTGGTTAATTATTTTCCGTACTCTATGTTCTATTCTTCGTTTTTTGGCCAATGTCAGTGTATGTAATTATTCTAAAATTCTTTTAAACACATACCTACTTTTAAAAACTTCTTTCATTTTTCTAAGAAGAAATTTTTTGTTCACTTTTACATACCTTGATATTTTACAGTATCTCAACTTTTGAATTTTTTAATGGACAACTAAATATTACGAACTTTTTAAGTATTTCTTTAAAATATTTGAACGTATAAAACGTCTAAAAATAAAGTTAAAAATGTTAAATTGAATCAAATAAATCATATTTTTTTAGTTTCTTTTCTTTGTAATTTCTAAAAAATATCATTCGTTTTTCTTGTTGATGTATTTGCTTAATTCATCACTTAATTATTGAGTAAGTAATTACTTATTTTTTCTTACGAATTTTTTCTATTACAGAAAAAGAAGCAGATCAAGAGATCGACATAGAGATCGTGATCGTTCCGGCCGTAAACGCAGAACCACTTCAAGATCACCAAGCAAAGGGTCCACAAAAGATATTAAGGATATGCTTGATATTAAAATTGAACGTGAAGATTCTCCTCAACCAGAAAATGCTATTCCTGTAATGCCCTTAAAAACTAAACCGTAAGTTACAAAAAAATTATAACTGATATTTTTGCTATACAGAGATTCGCATTATTTTGGAAAGCATTTGATAAAATTATTTTGTAGCACTGCGTGACCTAAGCCCGCACTTAGGACACCGATAGGCGTGACAGCGGACTTAGGTAGGCAGTGCTATAAAATTTTGTACGATACTTGTGACTTAATCTAATTTTCATATGAAACACATTGATTAAGTTAAATTATTCCATTTTCTTAAATATTTCTTAACTCAAAATACAAGTATTCATTAATGCTACTATTAGGTAGTTGCCAATCTATATTTCTGTATATAATTTAAATTATTATTAAATTAAATAAAATAAAACTTTTAAATAGTTTGCATTGAACGGTATTTGCAACTTGCGTCATTCAATATTACATATGATAGAATTAAATTAAATTTTTTTTACTTTAAATTGGACATCTAAAATTCTCTGCGAAGACGACTTCGTTTTGCGCTCTTCTTGCGAAGACTAGCACATTTCGCACTCCAAATTTTATAAAATTTATGAAAATCAAAGGCTGTATAAGAATAATTGTGTTAAAAAAAGTTTTAATGTGTATATTTTATCCATTTATTTTTTAAAACGAGATTCAAAATGAATAAATGAAATTAATTAGTGTATTAAAATAAATCATTTTTTTATTATTCACTTTGAATCTTGTTTTAAGAAATCAATGAAAAAATATATATTAATTAAATAGATTAAGACTTTTTGATGTGCAAATATTCTCATATACCCTTCGATTTTCATAAATTTTATAAAATTAAGAGCGAAAAATGTGCTAGTCTTTGCTGTGAGAAATGAAATGTATTAGTCTTCGTAGGGACTAAATATACCCACACTACAAAAGACTTGAAATTTTATGAACAAAATATTATTTCTTAAAATCTATGTAACATTTATTATTTTTACTTATAACAGAGAAGCTGCTGTAGCTATATCCCGACTTCAGGCTAAACTAATGAGTATCGCTGACGGTAAAAAGAAAAATAATCGATCACCGTCAACAGAAACTCCAGCAAACCAAGAAAATGATAAAATAACTAAAAAATCCAGGTCCAAATCTCCTTCTCGAGATCGTTCCAAAAAATCACGTTCAAAATCTCCATCATACAAACACCGCTCACGTTCGCCAACATCAAAATCTAGACGTTCACGGTCTAAATCCCGAACGCGACGATCTCGGTCTAAATCAAAGTCACGTAGATCAAGATCAACTTCTAAATCACGGCGATCCAGATCAAAATCCAAATCACGGAGATCAAGGTCTAAATCAAAATCGCGTAGATCACGTTCTAAATCGAAGACACGGCGTTCGAGATCGAATTCAAAGTCTAGGCGATCGAGATCAAAGTCTAAATCCAGGAGAACCAAGTCACGATCATTAGATCACTCTCGGTCACGAAGATCTAAATCGAGATCGTTGAAGCCTAGTAAACGATCATCTCGCTCAACTTCACGGTCGCGATTAAAAAAGTCAAGATCAAAAAGCATGGACAGAAGTAAATCTAGAAAATCACGGTCAGTTTCTAGTGATTCTAGATCATCTAAGTCTCGTTCCAAATCTGTATCAAAAAGCCGTTCTAAGAGTAAATCACGTTCAAAATCTGTAGACAAAGGAAAAACTGAAACAGAAGTAAATAGAAAGGCAGTTAGTGCAAGCAGTGGCAGTAGCAGTAGTTCTGATTCTGAAGATGACAAAAGAGAGAAAGATAAGAATGACTTTGAAATAAGAAAGAAAAAGGATAGCGTACAATCAAAGAGATCATACAGAAAGACTAATAAAGATGATAGCGCAAGTGATAGTGATTCGAGTAGAGAAAGAAAATCCACAGTAAAAAGACGGAGCAGTCCATCACCAAGAAAAGATAGAGATCGCTCAAAGGATAGAGATAAGGACAGAGACAGATCTCGTGATAGATCCCGTGATAGACACAGGAGGTATATTATTTTCTTATATTTTGTGAAATATTTTATTCAAAATTTCATTTTAGAGTTTATATAATTCTACATTATATTTTTATTTGAAAATTTGTGATTCTTCTACAATTCGAAATCAGTAAGACATAGACAGGCGCACACAGAGCTCTATATTTTTATGTATCGAATCAAGCTAAAATCGAATTGTGTACTGATGTACATTTTTCAATTGTAGTATAGTTTATTTAATCGACAACGAATATTACAGATCTTAGTTAAATTGACAATTATGAAAGACAAAGGAATGTCTCATTACTCATGAAAAGATGAAAAACCTGTTAATCATTAAAAAGTATTTTTGAAGTATAACTGTAAGACCACGAATATCTAATTATATTAAAAAATAGTATAATTTAGAACGGGTATATCACGTAACTATTAGATATTTAGTTAAAATGATCGCAATAACTAATGAAATGGAAATAGAATCAGATTTTTTTTTATTACAGTTGGCACTTTCAATTTATTTGAATTAAGAATTTAAATCAATCATGTGATTCAATTATCTCGATTTATTTTAATATAATAATATCTCGTCTAGATTCTTAAAATAAAATACAACCAGATTTTTCTAAAATAAATAAGATTAAAATAGCAAATAAATTTATTATTATCCAATTCATTTCTATGATTGAAATGAACCGAAAATTATTTATGCCCTGATAATTGACTGTATGCGTGTTTTTATTGAATTGATATTTACTATCAATAAGAACATACTTTAATTATTCTTAATTTCATTATTTTTAAGGAGATCTCTGGATAGAGATCGGGACAGGAGGCGAGACCGAGACCGTGAGAGGGACAGGGAGAGAGATCGTGATCGTCGAGATCGTTACAGTGGTAGTCGTACCATGAGACCACCATCTGTACGTAGAGCACCTAGTCGACGAAGGTAAATTAAAATGTAGTTTTAAAATATATTTTTAATAAACTGTTATAGAAAACAATGATGTGTGCATGCGTGTATTTTTATTTAATAGTTACTGTGTGTACATTAAAATGATTTCGTCATAAAATTTAAAAACTCTTATAAATCAATTTTATTCAAGGAGTCCCCGTAGGTCACCAGCACGCTACCGCCGACGTTCGCCAAGTCCTAGTGAACGTCGCCGACGACGTTCTCTTGATCGTCGCCGTCGTTCTTCAGAACGTCGTTCTCGGCGTCGATCGTTGGACAGAGACCGCGACCGAGATCGTGATAGTCGACGGGGTTCGCGACGACGATCTTCAGATCGAGATCGATCGCGATATCGAGATAGATCATCGTCGCGCGACCGTTCGAGTCGACGCGATCGTTCTCGGGATCGGCGTCGTCGTTCACGCAGCAGCAAAGATGTATCGTCATCCAGAGACAAGAGGCGCGCTGAATCAGAAGATAAATCAAAAAAACCAAGTTTATTGGATGTTCCTATACCACCTGGTTCTAATATTTTGCAAATGCCGCCTCAAACGGCTGCACAAGTCGTTGTTGCAGCAGCACAGGCTGCTGCAGGTGAATTGCAAAAAAGAGAGATGCGGAATGGTGGATCGAGATCTAGCAGCGAACACAGTAGTGATACATCTTCCAGTGATGACGATGATGAAATCGCTAGGTAAAATATTTTTCTTTAATTCTAATAGTCTGCTTTGATACATTTTCATTTCATTTAAGTTATTTAAAGAGATAGTTTTTATAATTAAGAAGATAAACTTTAATTGTTTTGATAGTTTATACTTTCAATTTGAAATGGTAATAATAATAATTATTTATATAATATTAGTCTTATACATTCCTGTTTGAATTAGATGAACCCTTGCCATTCAAGGGCAAGGGTGACTGGCCTACTTTTTGCTTATACCGTAAGGACTGTTTGTACATTATACTACAAAGTATGTAGGTATAGGGTCTAAACAAATAAGAAAATATCTGTGGGAATTCATAAGTTATCTTAAAAATCTTAAACATTAAAATTAAAATAAAATCTCTGCAACTATTAATAGAGTTACAAAAAAGGAATATAGATGTAACAAAAATTATGAAAGTTATAATCTAATTACTTTATTGCACCAAAAAAATTATCTCTTTAAAAGTTCATAATTCCTAACCTATATTGCAAATCGCTTAAAAATTTGTGTGCTTAGACTAATATTTAACAAGAGATATAAATTTTAGTTATGTAGTTATTTCTATTGTTATACCTATTTTTTTATATATATTTTAGTGAAAGTATGACTTAATTTTTGTAGTTTTGAATCGGATTTAATATTTGGAAAACCACACCTTTATATTTTGTAATTTGTTTTCCTAGTTAATTAATATACCAAAAATGATCTTTTGGATTTTATTCTGTCATATTTTTAAAAGTTTGGTCATTTGAAATAAAATTTTGTTCAAACTTTTAAAATATTACTAAGATACTAATATAATTTTTGGTCTTTTTGCACGGCTGTAAAAGCATTAACAAATATGAAATCTTGAATTACAATACTAACAAGACAATTAATAATAACAAATTAATAATTTTGATTAGCTTTTAGGAAACACTAATTTTTTACAAAGATGATTTATTTCATTTATATCAATAGCATTTATTTTGATATATTCCATATAAAATTTTATTTTTAGTATTATAAAGTAGCATCTTTTATTTTGATTTTTAATTTGACAAGTTTATAGAAAGAATATCAAAAATAATAAACAATTCAATTTTGTTTATACTTACAATATTAGAACAATATTATATGTTACATTGTGTTAATATTAGACATTGTCTTAATTATATTTTATTATTGATAAATCAATATGTGACTCTGAAAAAGAAATCCGCAAAATCAGACAAGGCAGCCTGACAATTTTAGGTAAACTTGCAGGCATCGTATTTACTCACTACAATTTCCTTCTAATTAATTCGTTCGCTTTGAAATTTTTATAATATTTTCTTGAAGGCTTTCCACAACTTATAAAGTTAGTAGGAAATCTTTAAAACTTTCACTGCAGCATGACCCATACAAGCATGTACAGAATCTCGAGCTATTATTTTCAACGAGAGAAGTTATGTTTAATAGGTTCTTGTGAAGTTTTGGCTTTCTAGGTTAAGAAAATGCTATCATCTTTTTTAATTTCTAATAATTTGGCAACACTCGCCATCTAATAGTCTCTGTCTGCCGCGTTTACAAATTTGAAGATTTTTCATCCTCCTCAACACCTAAAGTGATAAAACTTTGCCAAAACCTTGTATAATTATTCAATTTTAATTCTTATTGGTTAAAATTCAATAAATCCAAAATTCATAACAATTTTTCTTGTGGAAAATAATAAGTCGAGATTTAGAGATTATTCCAACATTTTGAAACATTTCTTTTTATTTCTGTACATATTTAAAGACTTCTTATTGGTTTTAATAAATTACTGAAAGTTATGGAAGGCTTTCAATAAGATGTCATAAAAACTTCAAAGGAAATGAGGCAATGAAAATAGTAGCAAGTTAAATAAAACAGTTCAGCTCTGGCATAGATAAATTATTTTTGCCACAATAACTTTAACGAAAAATTTCAGGGTCTTGACCGATTTGGCGAATTTGTTTTCAGAGTATAAGTTTTGAAGAATTCATTAGCAAAAACACTATAATTTTATAAAAAGAAAAGAAGTAAAAAATATGAATTTTAAAAATTATATTGCTTGAACTTTCTCAACTTAAGTTTTAAAATGATGTGACACTTCACAGCCACTGTTTTATAGGTGGAACATGTAAAAGTAATTAATATAATAAAAAGAGTAGCGATTCACGCTTTGGACAAATTCAATTGCTCTGCGTAGTTCTGTAATACATGATTCTATAAAGTTTTTAGGTAAAAAAAATGCCACTTTCATGTATTCTTGCAATGAAATTTTGTCGATTTTTGCTCATTTTCGTTCTAATAATAGTTTTGTCGCCTTTTTACTTATAACTTCGAATTTGTTAAAAACGTAAATGGCTCATGATTTTTCTATATCACTTATTTTTACACGTTCGGTCGATAAGAGAGCGTTAGTGATAAAATAGAATTATTACACCCTCTAAATTTCAATTTTGACCTCTTTCGTATTAAAAACTAATTTTTATTTCAATATTTAATATTTAAATTTTTTACAATAAAATCATGCTATCTTAATAGTAAGAGCTATATAACTTGTGTATTCAGTAAGGCTATTTTTTGTACTTTTTTCTCAAGATTTTTGCAATATTTTTTTGCACAATTAAAGTAGAATAACTGTTCACTTTATCTGATATTTTTAGTCATTTTTAGATTAGGTTCTGTTTTTGATGTTCATTTTGTTGTTGATTGTATTACTAGATTCATAAGGATGTTTTGACTCAGCTGTTCACCCATGAGTAAAAAAGTTTTATATGATTGTCTGTAATTTATCTATAACCATATATGATTATATATAATTTATAAAACATCATATAAAACTTTTTTCACTGGAAGAAAAAATGTTAAAAATGTATATTTCACTTTCTATATAACATAGTATACAAAAATATTTATATCAAGTTTTAATTGACTATTTTAATACATTTTTTTGTGACAGCATTTTACAAAAATATTGAAACTTCCTTGTGAATTTGTTTTAACAATTTATTAAAAATGTCAAATTAAAAATCTATTTTAATGTTTCAAATAGAAATGTGCTATTGCTGTACCAAACAAATCATTTTAACACAATAGGGTAAGTGACAATAAATGCGCATATAACATCGATTTTTCGTTCTTTTCTTGATTGATTCATTGGTTGGTTGGTTGGGTGCTGCATGTGTATTTAACTTAAGAAAAATGTCAAAAAACTTTTTTGTTTTTAAAATAATTTTAAAAATATTGAGTTTATTATTTATAAATTTATGCTATGGTTATAATTTATTTTTGTATGTTCTTATTATAAATTTTTATCTGGTTAAAGATTTAGAAACTGATAAATTGTAGAGAACAAAAGGTTTTTAAAAAATAACAAATTAATTATGTCTACGGACGTGCGTGTTTAATTTTGTTGATTTTGTAGTTACAAAAATCACTGTATATAATTTGTATTATTTGGTAAATAGTTTTCACATGGAAAAATTATGCTTACAGAAAAGCTCTAGAACAAAAAGTAATGCAAGAGAAAAAAGAACGAGAACAAGCTGAAGAACAAAAACGTAAAGAAAAGGAAAAACTTGCAAAAGAAGAAGCAGTAAAACGAGCTGCTGCTGAAAAAGAAGTAAAGAAGTTAGAAACGTCTGCTCCAAAGAAAGCAGAATCTACTATTTCACCGAAAAAAATTCCTACTTCTGCCCTTCCTGTTAGTAGACACAGGGTATGTATGTGTGTATGTACCACAACTTATTGATAGCGTATAAAGTAATATTCCCAGGACTTGAAAAAAAAAGTGAAACCAGTACTTACACAGTAGTAAAAATCTGCTTTGATTGAGGTATATGATAATAATATACCAAGTGTAATGAAAAGGTTAAATTGTACTTTAAATTTATTAATATAGTTGAGCATTGTTCAACTTTAGACAATTTTCAATTACCCTTACTCAGTATTGTGACATTTTTTATGAACAATATCCAAATACTGACATTAACTCAGTATATAATGAAATAGCTTGTAAATAACTTTTTCTATAAAAATTAGAAAAGTAGATCCTAAAAAGTTAGATTAAAATGATTAAACAAATAACGTTTATTAGTTTTATAAATACTAGTCATACTCCATGCGCGCTTTACTTTTTTCATAGAAACAAAATCAACAAATATTTTAGACTTCATTATGGTACTTTGTATTTAGGTGGTTCTATGGTTACTCTGAAGTCAATTGAGTAACGTCCCCAAAAAAAAATTAAAATCTGCTTTATTTTTATGATTTCAACATTAATAAATTTAAGTCTCAAATAATTCAAATAATTGTAGATAGTTTTTGTAAAAATTTGTTTTGTTAAAAATAAATAATATTTGATGTATATACATGACTTACGCCGTATTACATTGTCAAGACTGCAAGAAAACGTATATTAATACTTTTAACAATTAATATTTCAGAAGATCGTGTGGCTTGGTATATTGATTTTGTACTCGTCACAAAGCCTGAAATCTATACTTTCTGTACCTCTTTTCTGATTTCCTCTGCAGCGTTTCTCTATATAAACGTAAAAGGTTTTTACTTAAAGAAAAATGAGTCGCGTATCTCCATGTGTTAAAAGTACCGCGGGTTAAAAAAATATTAAAAAATTCGTTTTAATCTCAGAATTAACATATATTTTTTTGTTACAAGTATGCAGTGTTTACCATAACCATAGAACCACCTTAACATTATCTTTCAGAAAGCATAATTTATTAGTTATACTAAATAATAGATTTCAATTCTAAATGTTATTGATGATTTTATTGATTTACTTAAATACACCCATAAAATATTTAATTAATTTCTATATCAAAATATTTATTTTATATGAGAGAACATTTTGAATTTTGACGCTAAGATATTCAGATCGGATATTGAACCGTCAACCAATCGCATTGCTTCATTAAATGCTTCACAACATCTGGTCATCTCTTTTTTAAGAGATGATTTAAGAAATAATGATGATTAATCAAATTCTATATTACCATAATATACTACTATAATATAGTTTAAAAAAAATTCTGAAAATATTCTTGTAATCAATCCACTTAGTGTTATTACAGTAATTTTTGTTAGGGTAACCTCTAATCTAAAATGAAATTTAAATGATTTAATTAACCTTATAAAATTTATTGTATGTATTTCTATAGTTTTCAAGAAGTTTATCACGTACTCCATCTCCATTTAAAAAGACAGAAGATATTATAGCAGATAAATTAAAACAACAAAGTACTTTGAAGTATGTATTAATTAAATAATCATAGTATTGTATTGTAACTGTTAGCATAATATTAATATAATTGCTATCATTTTTAGAGATGATAAAATTGTGTCTCCGAAAGTTAATGAAGTCACAGTTGCATCAGTTGATACTTTTCCACTAAAGAAAGACGAAAAAATTGTTAAATCCACTTTAAAAACAACTACAGAAGAGAAAAAGGCTAATACTCAGAAACTGGCCGAGGCTGTATCATCGAAGAAATCTACTGATAGTAATAAAAAACTAAAACGGGATAAGCGAGATGAATCATCTGATTCTGATGAAAGTGATGATGGTATGTTAATAATAAAAAAATAAGATTTTTAAAATAAATTTAATAATAAATTGATTTTCCGTCTAATACAATTAATAATTTTTAGATAAGAAGAGGCCAAGGAAAGCAGATAGAACAAGAAAGTCTAGAAAAACATCAACTGATGAAGAAAAATCTGATAAGAGCAGAGCAGATTCAACTTCTGGTACTGAAGATGAAAAGAAAACTACTGATAAAAACAAAAAACCAAGGGATTCAAGTAGATCAGGTATTAATTAAATAAAGTTTATTATATAAAAATAAAATTTAGTGAGTTTTCGAAATAAAAATTTAATGATTCGGATGAAATTTCAGCTTCTGTTGATACTCGGTCGAAAGATAAAGAACGCTCAAAAGATAACAAAAAACGAGATGTGAGTGAAAGTGATATTAAAAAACGTTCCAAAGATAAAGATGAGGATACAAAGAAGTCGAGGAAATCTCGCAGAACATCATCATCTCCTGAAGATGATCAAAGATCAAAAAAAGTAAGTAAAAGTGAGGACGAAAAATCACGGTCTAAAAAAAATAAAAGAGATTCAAGTTCCGACGATGAACCAAAGAAATCTCGTAAACGGAAAGATAGTTCCTCAGAAGAAGAACGGCCAAGAAATAAAAAATCGAAAAAAGAATCGACTAGCAGTGAAGATGAAGGAAAGTCAAAAACTAAAAAGTCCAAACGGGATTCTAGTTCAGATGAAGATGAAGAGAAAGAGAAAGAAATTAAAAAGAAACGAAAGAATGATGATAGTAGTGACGAAGAAAAAGTGAAAAAGAAACGGAAAAAGAAGATTAAAACAAGTACTAGTGAGTCAGAGGTATGTTTTCGAAATTTTTATTATTCATAATATTTTTAATGATATTCAGAAAATTAAAAATACATTAATTTTAATATTTTTAGGAAAGTGAAGTAGAAGAAAAAAAGAAGAAGAAAGATAAAAAACATAAGAAGCATAAGAAACACAAGAAACATAGGAAACATAAAAAGAAAAAGGTAGCTGAGTCCGATGAATCTGATGCTAGTGAAGGAAATACAGAAGAATTAGAAAAAAAACTTCGAGAAAAAGCATTAAAATCTATGAAAAAAGGACACAGTGTAGAACGAAGTGATTGAGATCTTGAATATGAATTGTAAAAAGAACTTAACTTTAAATGATCGTAAACGTATAATTACTAATACATTTGATATATATCAATTAAAGAGACAGTTATACAAAGTTAAGTGCTTTGTACAAACAATTGTAGATTCGTGAATTAATTTGTGTTATATATATATAAATATATAACATATGCGATAAGACATTTTTCTGTAATTACTCATAAATACAGTACTTGTGAGTAACTGCTTTTATTAATAGTAATAAAATAAACATAGAATTTCTTCAACCCATTTTATTTTCTCCTTGCCTATATTTATTTAAAATCTCCTTTCCAAGTTTGTATTTTAAAATATAACCGATGTAAAAAAAAAATAGTTTTCTTTAGTAGAATATATTATATATAATTATTGTGTTCCTAAAGTTTTATTGAATTCGGTTTAAGTGATGGATTGAAAGGCCACTTCTACCCGTAAGAAATTTATATTTCCCACTTGTTAACTAAAGAAATAATATTCTTGCTTGCAAATATTCTAGTGTAAGTTAATTTCCTCCATTTCCCTCTACCTTTTGTTGAGGTTTTTAATGTTATAAGTAGTTTCCTTTTTTTAAATTCTGAGGAAAAACTAAAAAATTATAAAAAAAACTAAAGATGAAGGGACATGGAGGAAATTAAATTACACTAAGAGGAATTTATTTGGAAGCAAGAATGTTATTTCTTTAGTCAAAAAGTGAGAAAAATCGGAAATTTTTTACGACTCGGGTGGGGTAGGTACTTAAAAGAATTCCATGCCTGAAGTAACTTAAAATGTTTTTAAACAAATGTGATCGCTGCTTGATTTACTCCATGTTGGCGCAAACTATGAAGCCATATAAACTTTGAGCGAAAAAGTTCATTGTAATTTATTAATGTACACTTCTCTAGTTTTTAAAATTCAAGATGGTGGACCATAAAAATGATAAGTTTTCAGGATTTCACGAAAATTCATTTTAAAGGGGTATTTAATGTCATAAACAACGAATCTATAAACTTTACTTTTTAGATTCATTTTTTGAAATATATATGTGTTCGTACATATGTATGTGATCAAGTTACCCGATTATGTCAATGAAATTTGATCAGATCGGCCCAGAAATGATATCAGACCGTCATCTACTTTATAATTAATAATACAGATGCGCTGTATATGAAAAATGTAGAAATGCAACCGTAAATAAAAGTGTACAATATCAAGTTAACTAAAAAATTAACAAATGCATTTGCTGAAATTAATTGTGTTAAATGTAAATATTGTAGCTAATATTCAAACAAAACTTTTTTTAACGATTTTTTGTACATTCAATTACTGACGATTTAACCTGTGAAACCGATTTTTAACGCTGAAATGAACGTTGAAAGATGGATTTACAGGATATATAATATAACAGAATTTGATTTCATACAAAAATGTTAGATATTTATATATATGAGTAATTTCATGTCAACTGAGCAAGGTGAAAATTTTAAAATTGATCAAAATTTGTAGACACTTAGTTTTTTATGAAAAAAACACGTTTCTAAATTTTTAGAGCAATATTTCAATAATTACAAAAGTTATTGCATATCAAAAATTGTTATTTTTTGCAATTTTTGG
>JAWWEQ010000010.1:36983221-37008416 GCA_035583055.1 Torymus tubicola
AATGAGATTGAAGCAGTTGCATCTTGATCACAAACTCATTCAACGACCCTATGTAGTTCTTAGAGGAGAGTCACTCACTAAAATTACGGCAGAATTTGTAATTGTTGAAAATTGCATGTATCAAGTCGCTTCCGTAACACAAGCTATTGATATTTGTTTACAGTTTGTGAAAGTATTTCATAAAGAAGTTGCGTTGCTTTCTAAGTATGTTTGGCAACTAATTATGAGAGAGGTTTACGGTTTTAACGTTTTGGAATTAAACAAAGGTATTTCTGTGATAATAGAAAATTTGAAAAAATTTAGTAACTAATTTTGATATTGACAAAATTCCAAATAATATAATTTTTATGATTATATTTATAGTATCAATGTTGATTCGTTCACTACGCATACTGGAATTCCTACAGATACTGGAATACAAGAAAAGTGTATTTTTCATAAAATAGTAAAATTTCACATAACGCAAAACTTGTATGTTGCACGATATACAAGAGGGAATAGCGAGTTACACACTTCAAGAGGTTTTTACGGTTTTAGTTAAAAGTAAAATAATATCTTTGGAAGTGCTTAATAATAGAATCGAAAGTTTCCCTTTCAACGAAACAGAAAAACTTAATAAGCCTAGACCTCTTTATTTCGGAGAAAGTAAAAAAGGTGAGAGTAAAATCAAAGTAAAACAGTCTGCTTCTGAATTACTTTGTTTAATTAGGTACTTGAGCTTAATGATTGGAGACTTGATAAGCGATAAATATGAACATTGGAATTTGTATTTATATCTTCGAAGAATTATTGGAATTTTAACTAGGGCTATTATTTTGCTTCGAAGATTTGGAAATTCGAAGCTTCATTTATTCGAAGCTTCGTATATTCGAATATTCGAAACTTCAATTATTCGAAGCTTCTTATATTCAAATATTTAAAGCTTTGTGTACGACATTAAAGGACCAATCCTTTGTTTGACTGATACACGTAAAAAGGCCCGAATTCGAAAAAATCGAATTTTTTCGATTTCGATTTCGAAAAAATCGATGCTTCGAAGCTTCGAATATTCGAGACTCCGAACATTCGGATATTTGAAGCTTCGAAAAGTCAAGTTTCGAAGACTTTGAAACTCCGAAAAGTTAGGAGCTCTAATTTTAACTAGCCCAATAATAACTAAAGGCAGATTAATGAATTTAAAGGAGCTTATACAAAAGTTCAATGTCCTGTATATAAAATTATTCGAGAAGTTAAAGCATAAAATGCACCTATTGACACATTATCCTTTTGTAATATTACAAAACGGTCCAGTTTTACATTACTCGTGCATAAAATATGAAATAAAACATCATAATAAAAAGGAAGTTGCATTAGGAACAACGTCAAATATTAATTTGCCAGTGAGAATAGCTGTACGGGATCAGTTAAAGTTCTGCTACTATCTTGAAACTCGTACTTACATTAACAGTGATGTAAAGCCTATCAATGAAACAAATAACGCGTATTTAGCTTTAAGAGTTTTCTATCCGGAAATTCAAAACGGATCGGCGGTCAGTTTGAAATACAATGAAATTCTAGGTAAAAAATATTTTAATAAAACAGTATTTATTACTAGATTTACTGATGATAATGTGCAATTTGGTATTGTAAAAAATGTATTTGTTATAATGAAAGTGTGTATATTCTAACGCAGGAGCTTCAAAAAATTTGTTTTAACAGTTATTATCATGCGTATGAAGTTGACTCCAACAGGAATAATCCTGAGGTTTTAATAAATGTCAATTCCATACCACGACTACCCCCGTGTCTTTTTGTACAAAAAAATAAAGTCGAATTTGTAGCAACTAGATTCGATTTAGAAATTATTTTTATATATATATATATATGCAATTATTTATATATATGCAATAAACTACTTTTTCATAAGAGACAACATTTTAATCAGATAACGAATATTATAATTTATACTTATATTAGTCGTTAAAACACGTATTTTTTAATTTAAGAGTTTTATTATAGTGTAAATATAGGATTTATAACATCATTTCTTACAAAAAGCATTATGTTGATCGATCACACAAGAATTCCATGGAGAGCGCCGGAAAAATTCCGGATCACTCTTTGGGAAAATAGCTTGTTTCAGCCACATGCGACTATCGCCTAGTAACGCTGCTATAAAACCTGACGTTCCATGGAAAACTTGTAGTTACAAGTAGTCTTTTTTCCATCGATCTTTCACTTGTAATTCGTCCATATAAAACTCGAATATATAACATGGAAAATGTGTGGAGTTATTACGCAATTAAAAGTTCACAGAATAATCACTTGATTTTTCTCTGCGTGTATATTTATGATATTTTTTCTTCTAGTCTTTTGGGACAATGTTTTTCCGTGGGAAGGTGACTTTGTTGGCAGTGTAAACATTTTGGACATGTAGCATTCGGGCATTCTTCTATTTTGGCATATTTGGTACCCCCATAACGGATGCATTTTTCTCTCTTATTATTTATTGTTTTTTGAATATAAACTTTAAATGGGCCAGGAGTGGTGATATCAAATAAAAGAGATGGATTAGGATTAGATTTAGTAGATTCTGTCTCGTCGGACTGCTGTGCATTCACTGTGTCGACTGCTGGGAGTTTGCGATGCTTTGGATAAAGGTGACCTCTGTTGAGAGAATATTTCATTTCTGCTTGTTATTTGGTTATGATGAGTAGTCGGTAATGTAGGTTTAGTGTTTATCAATTGGGACGCGGGGGAATCGAGTTTTTGGTTGTATTTGAAAAGATTTGTGATTTCGGATTTGAGGTCAAATATAGGTTTATTTATTAATTTTTTAAATTGATGGGTTTCTGGTGAAGATGATGGAAATGTATCAAATTCTGCTGGTCTTTTCCCATTTTGCTCGCAATTTCCGTGCGGCTTGACACATCTGCATCTGTTGTGAGCGTCTCTTGGTGGATGATGTTATTAATTTCGGAAGGGCTAAATTAGTTGTTTATTTTTGAGGGATTATCTGTAAATGGCGAATCATCGATTTCGATGTTACTATTATTTTGAGTCTTGCTTATGCTGTGTCGGAGTTCTCGAGTTCACCCTCTCTTTGTTTTTTCTTATTTGAAGTTCCGTGGACGGATTTGGAAGAGCCTTTTAGCTATGAGTTTCTTTTTATAATTTGAGATCTTGTTGCGTTTGGGTTGTTTGTTATTGTGACGTATTTTTGCTATTCTTACCTTTACATTTTTTGTCTAAATCAAGGGTTAAGGATAGTGTAGGGTAACCCCCATTCCACAATGCATGCCGTATGCCGAATGCCGTATATACTGTATAATCTTAGTACTCGTAGACTTCCCTGTTGATTGGTTGAACGTTAGCAAACTATCAATCAGCGGGGAACTACTAAGCTCATACGGCATGCGGCATTCGGCATATACGGCAAGCATTGTGGCCTGTTTTTAGTTTTAATACTTTGTGCTTTGTGCTTTGCACAGTAATTCATGTTCAGAGAATGTGTTATTAAATTCATTTAGAAATTGCATAATTTTGATGTTTACTGTTTTACTTTTTAATAATTATGTAAAATAGAATAAAAAGTATATAATTTTTTCATTTAAAAAAGGTATTGCTAATAACTATACAATAATATTAATAAAAGTGTGTGTGTGCGTGTGTATCACGCTTGAAAGAAGCGAGCTAAAATATATTTATACAGATGTATTGCTGCAATAATTTTTGTATAGAAATTTAGGTGATTTTAAGTAGAAATTCTTTTAAATTATTTTTGCGCTATTAATAAGATTGTTGGTTTTATGAATTTTTAAAAAAATGTTTAAATATTTTATAAAGAATTTAGGTGTTATCAATTTCAAAATATTCTTGTTAAAAGAATATTATAAAAATTTAATTTGCACAATTTTCACTACTTTTCGTCGCAGATTTTGCTAGATTGTGATTCTATTCTTGCAAATTTGCGGTTTCAATGCAAAAATTTCAGTTACTTGCGATCTCCCACTTTGTGGTTTGATCCTTTTTTACTTTTTCATATTTAACCCTGGCAGAAATATATTTTATAAAAAAATCTATGAAAATCCATGAAAATCTATGAAAAATAACCGGGAAAGTTTATTCAAATCTATGAAAAACTATAAAAATACTACTTTCATAGACATAATTCTTAGATTTGCATAGTTTTTTTAGAACATAAAGCAGAAAAATTCAGCTTTATAATAGAACTATTCTCAAAAATAAAGTTTGTATTTTTCGCCTGAATTTTGCCTTAAAAAGTCTAACATTTATCAAAGTACTTATCTCTGTAAAGTTAAATGGTTATAATACTTTGTAAAAATTTATGTTTGTTACTTTTTTTACACAAAAATTTATATATTTAATATTTTCCGCATAGGAATTTGATAAATAAATTATTGTAAAATAAAGGATTGAGCGCCTGCCCTACTGTGACCTGTTTTCCTCTATTAGGGAATCCGAGCAGAGGCCAGATAATCGGCTGTCATTCGATATTTACCCGTAGAATTAAACAGTGATTCGTTGTTCATTTAAAAGCTACCAACCAGCGTCGAAGTTTACTAAAGCATAGAGTAGAGCAAAACATGGGTCACGGAATGCATGCTGCTGTCTAGATGTGACGGCGCGGATAAGCTCAGTTTGTGTCGCGAAGCGACGCAGCTCACGTAGGTAGCCGCACGCGGCACGATTGCCACGAACGAAAGGATGGGAAATGTCACTTGACAGCGGTGCGGCCAGCCGCCAGCGGCGGATCACGGGTTGGCGGGTGGCGCACTTATCAGTGCATGCGGCGGCTCACGGGTTGGCGCGTGGCGCACTTATCAGTGCATGCGGCGGCAAGAGGAACTAAAATACACTGTGCGAAATACAGTTCATCACTCACATCAGCATCAGCTAGCGGAGGCCCGCCGCCCGAGCCGTCATTATTCGTTATCGGTTAGCCAAGCGTGAGTGGATTTCAACCTGTGCTAAAGTTGTGATTGAATTATACGTGCTTTTATCTCCGTGGAGGCCTCGTATGCGTTATAAACAGAACTCCAGTCTCCGTGTTTTTTTCGATTGCACATGTGGCGGCGACGACGTGCAACGGCGGCCAGTACGACGACAACAAGGACGACAACGGAGAAGCAACGGGCGGCCTGCGGTGCGCAACTAATAGCAACAGTAGCAACTGGGGCGATCCGAGGAGCCGCAGCGCCGTAGGATTTCGCGCCTTCGTCGTCGCATGAGTATTATGTTTATTCGAGACCGAGGCGCCTCCAGGTATCCTTCTCGAAGTTCTACCCGTTATTCCGCGATTTCTCCTCCCCTCTAGCCTTCTTCCTATGCTTTTACTAAAACCGTCAAAACCATTGCCAGCCTCCGTGCGCAAATAAACACCTTCTCGACGCCGGCTTCCAACGTCTGAGACGCGAAAATGTGGCTAGAAGCCAGTTCGCTCCAAAGCGACTGACACATCCGAGCAGATAATGCGGCCTTTGACTGAGCGTAGAAACGAATTTTCCACTGCAACATCTTACTGCAGCTATGTATTTCGAAGATCCCCTGCAAGAACGTCCAGTAACAAGCATGTGAGTCTGTTAAGTTTGGGGTAGCCTTGCTTTTCTTTGCTTTTTTTCTCTGCTCTACACATATATATCTATGTACGCGTATGTCCATGTGAGTATGTATAATGCGCGCAGCGCGCTCGCGTGTGTATGTAAATATATATATGTAACTTATTGTTTGCTTTTCGTGGAATTAGTACCGAGCGATGCATTAATTATCGTGTAATTGCCATTATGTGAATTTCACTGACGATCTTATCATTTACTTATCTTCTGCCTCATTGTTTGTGCAGGAACAAATCTGTGGAAAATCTGCTGTTATCCAGTCACGAAGTGATTTCCAGTATTAACGCTTCATCCTTGGGTAGCCAAAGTTCATCATCTAACCTGATTAATGGATCATGTAATGAATCTGTACAAGATGCTTCTTCTGGGGGAGAAAATGAGCGAACAAGCCCAATTCCAAGCCCAAATCTCTCTCCTAAGCCAAGTCCACGATTTTCTAGCAAAAAAGACAAAAAGGACAAATCTCACAAGGATGACAAGCACCACAAAGATGACAAGCATCACAAAGATGATAAGCATCACAAAGATGATAAACATCACAAAGATGATAAACATCACAAAGATGATAAACATCACAAAGATGATAAGGACCATGCCGATCATAAGGACCATAAAGATCATTCTATGAAAAACACTTCGGATAATGCAGGTCATTCACAAAAAGATACTCATAATGTATCTAAATCGAATGATCAAACTAGCCAAGTATGTATTCACATATATTATTTATTCTTTTACAAAGCATGGAGAATAACAAAGAATATAACTTGGAACATGTGTAATTGTATTATTTATATTAAAGTACTACTCACTAGCATGTTAATATCAGTAACGTTTTGTAACTATGTTTTATTGAATACATATACAAATAAAGTATACCAATTTATTCTTTATTACAATACTACACGTGCACACACACACAGTGAGCAAATGTATATATTTAAATATGAGAAAATATGAACTCCTGTAAGTACTTAATTTTTATTATTTATCAAAATAATATTGGATTTGAAAAAATTGGTAGATTAATTAAATTAGGATAGTTAAATCAAATAATAACGTAATATGATTTTCATTAATCTAATCATGATCTGAAAGTATTTTTTTACCAAAACAAGAAAATATGTTCGAATATTTTAAAGTAAATATTTAGATTTGTCCATCTTTTCTCTTAATAAAAAAAAAAAAAAAAAACAAATTACCTAAAGAAACATGTTCATGCAATGTTATCATTATTGCATGAGACTAAAAACAAATTCCACATTACTTGATAAACTCAGTTAATTTAATAGTATATTGTATATAGATTTAGAGTTCTTACAGTGTAGCCTCCTGATACTGGAAAAATATATTACGTTCACATACAAAATATTAATAAGTAATTTTATTTTAATTCGTCTAGGAGATTTTATCATTTGTATTATTACAGTATAAAGTATGAGTTCTTAAAAGAGATTACAAATATGTTAAGGAGATAGAAATAAGTAAAGCAAAGTTATTATATTATTCTTTTTTTCTCAATATTACAAATTTTTTTAATCTATAATGTTGTTGAATACTTAGAATATCTTAATAAAAAAGTATTTTTTCTAATTAAATTAATTTGTTTAAGGTGACTTGCAGTGAGGTTTTTAATGTAATTTTTTAAATGACTGATCGCATTATCCCAAAATAAAAAAGGTGACAAAAAGTAAAATACTTAAGTGTATGACTTTTTTTTAACAGTGTTTTAATCAATTAACTGTGATCCTTAACTGGGCTAGAAGTTTACTGTGCGTAGAAAAGTTTAAAATGATATGGGTGATTCTCCGCAGAAATGTACCGATTTTGTCCTGTAATCTCCGTGGATATTTTATTAGATTTTATGGTGTATAATCTTCAATTTTTTTACAAGAATGAAACTCGAGTAACTAAAACATGATATCATGAAATTAAAATTTAACAGATGTTCATTATCATTCAATGAAAAAGGGTTAGTAGCTACCACAGATATTACATGTAAAATTGAGCACTTTTACTGAGAATCACCCATATAGAAGAGGACTAAGTGCATTGTTAGGGCAAGCTCTTGTTGCTAGGGACCCCTTTGTATGTCCTATTGTCTATTTAATATTGTTTAATTATAAAAAATAAAACACTAACCATCAATAGCATACATTTCCTGAATTAATTTGTTCACGCGTTCTCAGAATAAGAATTACCATACCCTACATGTCCCGGAAGTAGAGAAAATCGAATACGCACACATTTCGTAAATTTTATTGATAGACTTTTAATGGTATCAGTCACGATATTTAGATTAAAATTTTCAGGGGCACATTAAATTTAGTTGAACACTCGTTTTATCCTTTAAATTGTTTATAACGATCGCAAAATTAATATTCTTGCGAAAAAATATTAACATTTGTTAAATAATTATCTTAAAGCCTCAAAAGAGTAACAAATGCAATTAATAATTATTTTATTTGCAGTAATAATAAAGAAACTGTGAAAACGAAATAGAATCGTATAGATGGCACTGTTCTTAAAAGATTTAAAGCCGTTATCGTGCTACAATCTATTTCAAATGTTAGTTTTTTTACTAAACCAGAAAATAATAGACAGTTTCGTAACTCAAATTTATCGGTGCTTACCAATAAAAGGGGGGCGATCTGAGCGTCTCGTTTAAAAAAAAAGCTGTCTTAGAACTCGGTTACAAAAAGGATCATCTTTACGTCCGGTTGAAGAAGTAGTCATCGTGCGTGCGAATTTTTTTATCTTTTATTCATGATAAAAGCACTCTTAAAGTGTATTTTTCTTTATAGAGCTTGAAATAATTAGGAAAAATTTAAAAGAAACGAATTTACTTTTATTTCTTTCTTATTTATTTCAACTTTCCCTGGATTAATTTTTGTCCAATTAACGTTAGTCCGCACTTAGGGTACGTTTTTTCGTGGGGTAAGTAGTCCTTTTTGGCACCGTGTTTATCGCACTTATTGTGCTCGTGCACTAACCTCGCGGCGTGAGAAAGACGCGTCAGCGGACTTGACAAGCACATATACTACACGCAGAAATATTTGATAGGAATTTTTATATTTTTTCACAGTAATTTAAAAACAGACTCATTTTATAGTTAGTATTACTTTCAGTCATAGTAAAATTTCGGAACAACTATTTGAAAATTCATTTTATTTTTTCAAAATATTTATATAATTATTTTACGTTTAAAAAAAAAATTAAGAATGAATTCTAATCCGAGGGCAAGAGGATAAGAACATTTAGTTACATTAATTGTTTGTATGTACATATATTACTAATCTATAATTTAAACGCAATCTTATTATTCGTCTACGTATCATTACTCGCGGTATATTATCGGGTTTCGTATAACGCATTATGGTTTATGAATCTTTTATTTGTCTTAGGGAGATTGTACATAAGCGTGCTGTAATCTAGTGTAACTTAGTGAAGCTAAGTTACACTAAGACAGGCTGTCGCGTCGCGCTGCGCAGCGTAGCGTAATTCTTCCTTATATAGCAATCGTAGACTTGTTTGTGCACTTGCTACTTTCTCTGTAGCACTAGAGTTAGGCCACCTATAGGACTAATTAGAACATTTTCGTGTCACTGCAACGGGCACCCGCGAAGTTACACGATGGACGAGTCTACGCATGCGCAGTTGAATGTGTAACCGATTTTACCAGGCTTTCGTGATAAAATTTTGCATTTACAATTTTAATATACTTGATCATGCCCTTTTTACTATAAAATATAGTGAAATTTCGTACTCTTTATACGAAATATTATAATAATAAGCTGTAGATTTGGCAATAAATACTTTTTACAATGAAAAGTAGTAAAAAAGATTGCAATATTTTGTAATATTTGGCATGATGGTTGCAAAAAATCTTAGGAATCGTAGGAAAAAATCAATTTCAGACTATTCATAATAATTTTTACTACCAAAGTTCTCTACTAAAGTGTATAAAATAGTAAGTATACGATACACGAGTCGTATGTAGCACTCAGGCGCTAAACTCGCCCCGCCAAAAAGTGGCGCTTAAGTTAGTTCTCTAAAATATCAAAAAGTGGGTTTCAAAAGCAACAGAATTCTAGCGTGTTCTCTAAACTCTAAAGAATTTTTTTCTATTTTTTAAAATGTTGATAAAGTTTAATACTTTCAAGGTGAGTTTTTCAAAAATAAAAAGTATGTTCTCAAAGATCAAGCCACACGATCTTCTGAGATATTAATTGTTAAAAGTATATACATCAAATATTATTTATTTTTAACAAAACAAATTTTTACAAAAACTATCTTCAATTATTTTAATTATTTGAGACTTAAATTTATTAATGTTGAAATCATTCAATTTCACAATATCAATTCACTCAATTGACTTCAGAATAACCATAGAGCCACCTTAAGGGGGTTATCGTGATTTTAAAATGGGTTCACTATTTATTTGTATAATGTCATAAGTTATTAAAATATAATAATGTAAGTACACACACATATGAAAGGCAAATACTTTCTGAACCAAAAAAAAAACTATTGTCGTAAAAAATTGTTAATCGGAGATGTAGATATATTCAATAAGTAAAAAAAGTTTCTTTCGCAATTTGCTAACTTTTTATTTTTCGTTCGATTTTAATGTTTAACGTCTCATTTTACTCCTTAAACATTCGTCTATGACCCATCCTGGCTTATATTATAAAATAATTAATATACTTGAAGCAACATGTAATTGTTTACAGTACAATACAGTATTACAATACAGAATGAACTTGAAGTTTTTGTGCTTAAACTGTAAACAATTACATTTTGCTTCGTATATATTAATTATTTCATAATATAAGCTTGGATGGATCGTAGACAGATGTTTAAGGAGTAAAATGAGACGTTAAACATTCAAATCGAATAAAAAATAAAAAGTTGGCAAATTACGGAAGTAATTTTTTTACTTATTGATCAATATGATCAATATCTACGTCTTGAGTTAACAATTTTTTATGATAATAGTTTTTTTCGGTTCAGAAAATATTTGCCTTTTATACCCGTGTGTGCTTACATTATTATATTTTAATAATTTATGACATTAAAATTAAATAGTGAACCCATTTTAAAATCACGATAACCCCCTTAAGTCTGCATTTCTTTCCAACATTGTGTTTATCCTCGCTAACCTCACGGTGCAAGAAAGGACTACTTAAGAGAAGAATAGACACGTTGGCGGACTTGAGGCAGACAGTGTTATAAAAGGCAGCTTTACATTTTTTTTCGATACTATTACATCGCTTAGCAGAGTCAATAGTAGCGGCCACCGTTCAGCGGAGAAAAATTACATTAATTTTGTAAATTTACATTGCTGAACAATTAGAAAATTTCTGTGGAAAATTTATCCCACTTTTTTAGAGTGCAATACGATACGCGTTTCGTATGTAGCACGATACAACACTTGTATTGTAATGTACTATTACACGATCCCTTGCATTTCTTTATTTACTACAAATTCGTGAGCATCCTCCTTTCTTTAAATATTGATAATATTAAAAATGATTTTATTATTTTAAATTAAAGGTTTATTATGATATAAAATAATTACAGTTTGCTTTGGTAACAATATAAGAATCTTTAAAAAAGTACGCTTTCGAAGTACTTCTAACCTAAATAAAGATAAAAAAATTAAAACCTTAGCTATCTGATTCTGTGACTAGGTATCGTCTCTAACCAACCGATTGAAGGCTCCGTTTCTATAACCGGGCGTGGAGATATTATAACTGTAGTTTTTATAACCGGACGTCGAAATGATTCCATACCATATACCGGCCGCTAAGATGGCGTTTTTGTATTCGTGATGTCGGTATTTTCATACAATTTATAATAAGAATAGTAAGAACTATGTTTAGATTACACAAATGTATTGAACTACTGGGGGGGGGGGGGGGGGTAGTCGACACACTTGAAAATTGAAGTGGACTATAGATGTTCTTTATTCCGATATAAGCTACTGCGGATTGTGCGCAATATTGAAATTCTAAATTACGAAAATCGTATCATTTTTAAATGTAATAATTTACCTATTGTCCAAGAAATCGAACTACAGCAATACTTTTTCAAAGCGAATATAGCTTATTTCTATGAAATACGAAATATGAGTATCATTATGAAGTTCCAGTTTTCATGTTGAAGAATTTTTAATAAGATTTAAAAAAATATATCTAATAGTGCATGCATATGTATGTAGACACACACACACACACATACACACACCAAAATCTTTTTGGCAATGTGCACGATTCAGTCTCCGATGAACATTAGCTCGTTTCAGCGTTTGAATAGTAAAGACTAGTTTCATATCATGAGGTCACGCTAAAAATTATCACTTTCTTGGAGATTATGAAAAACAGTAGCCTAATGTTATGATAAATAATTCATTCTTAACATCTATGTCTATTAAGTTATTTTAAGTAACGTTAAAGAAAAGGTGACAGATTAAAATATTTTACCATTTATCGTTGAAAAACGTAATATAAATAATAATCTTTAACATTTGACACGACTATCATGATCAGTATCCTTACGTAATTTTTGTTTGTAATTTGATAGTTCAAAATTTTTTCTTTATTTTCACCTACTAGAACATAGTTGATACAAGACACAAGTTTGAAAACTTTTAAAATAGTTACACTGTAATGATGTACCACAAAATATCAGTGTTCGATATTTGACCAACATGGTGTAAATCTGAAGATTTTTTACCTAAATAAATGTTGTTTTGAATCTAAATGCATTTACAGCGATATTTTTGCTGTCATCTATATTAAGAGTAATGTTAATTATCCGATAAAGGTCGAAGTTTTAGTATTTTCAATACTTTCTGTTATTTGTATTTGTAACTTTCTACTTCACGGTTAGAAAACATTTTTGTGTTTCGTAATAATCCGAATGCAACATTATCGATCATTTTTTCTTTTTTCTTTATAACCAGTAGACAATCCAAGCATTCCAATGTAGTCGTTAAAAAAGTTAAGAGTTAATAGCGTAATTCGAAGTTCTAAAATTAGAAATTTTGTAGCAAATATGAGTTTGTTTTTTTGATTCATACTTATCGGAAAGGCGTTCACAGATTGAAAAGTTATATACGTATTACTACACGGATAGAATTTTTCTGTAAAGACCGCTGTAAAATTCACGAGAAAAATTGCCGATAGTATTTTTACTGCGAAACGCGAGAACGTTCCGGAATTGTTTATCGAATTATTTACTATCATTTATTCATTTTTTATTCAATTTTCTCTGAATATTATCAAAAATTTTATAGCAAAAACATTTTATCCATCAAAAAACATATAGCAATGAATTTATTGTAAAGTAAGTTATCTGCATTTACATGTTATACAACATCCAAAATGTGCTTGTCGTCAACGTGCGATTTTTGACTTCAGAACGTTTCATTTTTCTAATTGTATGTAACTAATTTCTAATTATTTTTAAATTATTTTTTAAATTAATTATTTTTCTCATTATATTTAAGAAGAACATAATAGCAATGAAACCCGCAGCTCACTGCGTGTGTTGGCTGCGTCCCATAATATGGATGAAAGTCTCTCGGGATAAAATTTGTACAAAAGTAGTAAAAATTACGACGACAGTCCGGTAAATAGTCTAAATCCGTATAATTTTTATAACGCAGTTACATTGCAATATTTATCTAGACCTTCGGTAAAATTTATCCTATATTAAATTTTTCTAATACGACAGTATATAACTATAGGAAACACGCATAATAATTTCCAGAAAAATCAGTTTTATTTTGATTGACGTGACTTTTATGGTACTTTTTACAAGAAAATTCTATTGGTGAATCTAAATTAATTTTGCTGTAAGTTTCTAAAGGAAATCGAAATGATTATATTTCGTTGATAACTACTTTAAAGGACGTTTTGACAGCTGAACTCTCGAAAGAAATTTATATACATAGTTCATTATTAATAAACTGATATATTTTTAATATTATTATTATTATTTTTAAGCAATTGTAATAGTCAGCATATTCTAAACTTTAGATTTGTAGAAATTTGTAAACTTACTATTTATGTGAATGTAAACTACATTTTTTTACAAAATTTACCAATCAAAACGCGAATAAAAGCATTACATTAAATTCGAAACGCATTGCTTTGCTTTTATTTATAAATAATATGTATGTATATAAATAGCTGAGTGTATAAATAGTTTTAGTTTATAAATTATCAATTAGTGAATATTTTAATAACATATAATTATTATTTTTAATTCGTTTCATTCAATGGTAAACTTTTAATAATTCAAATGCTATTATTCGAATTTATAACCTACGATTAATATAATAATACAAGAATATTATTTTGCATTAAATGGGATACGACTCGATAAGGTAACGTTACAGTATCAGAATTTTTAATCTTACGGAAATGTCTCAGAACCTACTTGGGAAATTATACACATATTTATTTACAGATATTGATGAATATATCCAGGTATCTGAACATATTTCGTTAAAAAAATGTTTAAAACTTTATTTTGTAAATAGAGTTTTTTTATTACCTAAGTCATAGATGTTATTCAAACTAATTTATATTATAGACATATTGTATCTTAAGTGGCTTAACATGGTTTAGATAAAAATAAGCTTTAGTTAATAATTTATAATCTCTAATATTAATCAAGCAAGCTTCTTAGTATTTTAAACATTTTTATAATCATTTACATTTAATATTTGAAAAAAAATAAACGAATCAGAGATTATGAATCGCCTTTAAGATACGATAATACTTAGGCTTATCAATCTGATAAAATTTTATATCTATTAGTAGTATGAAGTATTACATTCATGTTGCAGGAAGTCACAACCCGTTCCTCAGATTCTGCAGAAGTTAAACCTGCAGATTCTAAAGAATCGAAATCTGATGGACATGGACGAAAAGATAGAGATAGAGAACGTAGTAAGAAAAGATCATGGTATTCAAATATTCTATATCCAACATACAAATCACGATCGGATAATTTTAAAAGAATTTTCAAAGATGTACCAGATGAAGAAAGACTTGTTGTTGGTTAGTATATTATTTATCGTACAAACTTTTTTTTAAAGTAATTACAGAGTATAATTTAAATACTTATATTGGTAGATTATTCTTGTGCTTTACAACGAGAAATTTTAGTTCACGGAAGACTATACGTTTCACAAAACTATGTATGTTTCTATGCCAATATATTTATGTGGGAAACTTTAGTTTCCCTGCGTTGGAAAGACGTAACGTCAATTACCAAAGAAAAAACAGCTCTTGTTATTCCAAACGCTATATTAATTTCTACTGCCACTGACAAATTTTTTCTCACATCTTTTGGTTCAAGGGATAAGACGTTTATGATGTTGTTTAAAGTTTGGCAAAATGCTTTGATGGGTCAGGTAAGCAAACAAGTAAAATATTAATCTCTGAATCATTTTTTTAATTTTATTATTACTTTATTTATAATGAAAATAATATAAAAATATAATATATAAATATATATTTAAAATTAAGTGTATATTTAATACTTATTGTTTCTTTGGCTTTTTATTTATGTCAATATTCCAATTAAATCTAAATTTTGTATAAAGATTGGAAAAAGTGAATGGAAGCAAAAGTACAAGAGTAAAAAGTGTAATGTAGAGGTATTATAGTCAATTGTATTGTATTCTTATATAAATATTTTATTTTGGAAAAAATCAAACTAATGTAAATAATATTCTAATTATTTTTTTTTTTAAGTCGATGAGTATGACTGAAATATGGCAGCTTGTTCATGATTGTTATGGTGAAGAATTGGGGTTGACTTCGGACGATGAAGATACTTCACGTCCATTGCCAACACCTGCAGTAGTTACAGAAGAAAAATTGTCCACCCGTTTATCTTTAGATTCATTTTCAGAGGTATATATACATTTTTTTAAATAATCACTGTAATAGTAATGTACTGTAATATTATTTTTTTAAATTTGGTATAATTACACAAAAATTCGATTTATGTGGAAATAAAATTAATAGGGAGATGCTAAAGTTGAAAATCCTCCATCATCAGATGCACTTGCAGAATCTCCATTAACACAGTCATCTCCAATACATTCAGCTACTGCTACTCAACCAGAAGCGTCAGCTGATCCAACAGATTTAAGTGATTCCAGTGAAAGTGAAGGTAATATTCACAGTAATATTCACAGTAATGGCCACTTGAATGACCAAAAATAGTATTTGATTCTCTTTCATACTTTATTTCCCAAAATTTATTTTATCCCCTCATGTCAGGGAAAAATAATACATTGCGCAACAAGGGTAGAGAGCGAGCTATTTCAAGCGAGGGTGAGATGGCCAGCACGAATTGTAGTCGAGTGCACCGAAGACGCTCAAGACGGCGACGAGTGTTGAAAACAATACACCCGAATCTGAAATAGCTCTTTTTCCCATATTGCATACCGCATTTTTTTTCAATGAATCCATAAAAGAATTTTTTTATATGTGTACAAGTTGCATAGGTGATCGTGCATTTCGAATCGTACAATTAATATTTTACTTTATGTATGCACACTCTTTTTATATCAATTATATATCTAAATTGTAAATATTGATTATTTTGTAATTTAAGAGTTTATACCACTTTACACGCTTAAAATTTAAGCTATATTTATGAATTTTTTTTATAGTTTCTATAATAGATATCAATATGAATCTTTTTGAGTTCAATAAAGGCATCCTTAAGGTATAGGAAACCATTTTCTTTTTTTTAATTTTACATTGTTTATTTATGTGCAACTGTAACAACCGTTGAGTATCTCTAAAGCGCATGTAGATGGCGTGCGTGATTTTGAAGTGAGAAATCATCGGAAATACAAAATTTAAAAAATTTAGAATCAGTAGGACTGTGGCTCGGAACTAGGATAATTAAGTTTCATGCAAAAATAACAAAATGCCGGCGGTTCAAAAAAATCGAATTTTTTTGCTTCTTCTTTCGGTTGATAAATATAGTTCAAATTGAAATTTTAACGTAATCCTAGTCCCGGCGATAGCCATACATGTGACGAAGACATGGTAATGATCAGTTAAATACTTTTTGAGAAATCGTGCATGCCAACCGGAAACGCGTTTAAAGTTTGAAGCCGCAACCCGCACACCGTAGAGTGTGCCGAACTAAAATCAACAAAACACACACTTGCAGTGATCAGATCATTTTGAAATTTTTACACAGCATTTTTTATATGTTTTCCTTTCGAACTCCATTAAAAAAAATATCGATTTTTTGAAAGTGGTAAAGTGGTATGAACCCTTAACTTTAAAGCTCTCAATATCCTTCTAAATAGGCCAAGAAAAAATTTCTTCGTAGAAATACAGTATATTGCGCATTTAGGGAGGAAAAGTAAAGAATATCCCAGAACGCATGTAGATTGAACCGAAGGCGAGAGTGAAAAACATGCGATTGAGGCATTCTTTATTTTCTCCTGTGATTTATATGTGATTTTTTTACCTAGCGAAGCCAAAAATACAACTTTTGCGATCGAACGCTTAGAGCGAAAGTGGTACTTCCGACCCGCTAGACAAAAAACATATACGACGAGCACGACGAGTGAAAATAAAGAAGCCTTCTTACATGCGCAATATACACTTTTTAACACACGCATGAAATTAGCCTTTTTTCGTACCTGTGAGTTTAGTAAAACATTGAGTCTTTTATACACATGCTTCGAAAAATTAAGAGATAACATTATTTTTGGTAGAGTGGGGAATAATATATTACTTTTTGTAAAATATGAAGTAGAGATATTCCCCTCTACAGCGAAAGAGCCGATGAGTGTAGTAATTATTTACTTAATTCCCATGTACGAAAAAAAACTCTTTTGAACAACTCGTGGGCGTCAATGTCTTATTACATACCCCGGGGAAAGTCATCGATTTGAGGGTCGAAAAAATCACATAAACTTATTTCCAGAAACTCCAATGCCTATGTTCGTTTCTCAACTAGTGTTGTCAACACAACAAAGGCAGCTTACGTTAGTCCGAAATAAAGTAGAGAAGCGGGTATGTGCATGGCTGTTTCTCGGTCTTCAGGTATTTAAACAAGTGATATATGCAACAAAAGTAAAATCGTACTTAACTCTCGCAGACTATATATTTCATTTCTATATTGTTATCTTAAAATGAACTAAGTTTCATACAAAATTTATAAAAAATTGTATTAATTTAAATATACTTAATTACATTATTGTTTTACAGCTAGAATAAGTATGCAACCATGCACAGCAGTGTGTACATCAACAGCACATAATAGTTTACGACCTTTAGTTCAAGCTACTTTGCCGATGCATATAGATCGTTTATTTACACTTCTTTTTACAAATTCCAAGTTCTTCCTAGATTTTCACACTGCGCGAAAAACGACAGGTAACTAAATCCATACAGTAAGATACTTACGAATTACGATTTATATTTGTAATATACGTATACACATACATGAATAAATCTCACGAAATCTGCGACAAAGCTCGAAAAATGGATTTCAAACATTTTTTTAGCACATTAAAGATACCTTGGGTTTCTCGTTGTTTATTGTTGGTAGTATTGTGAAAAGAAATCCGCGTTTGAACAAAGTTCATCAAATGATATACTTTTTTGAGATAACTAATCGACTTTTTAAAAATGAATAAAAATAGCTATAGTTTAGTTCTAAAGTATTCCGACAAAAACTACTCAATATGAAATTGACATTGTTGGGCCAATTATTGACTCTTTACCACCTTCAAGTAATTAAAAAGAATATATGTAGAGGTAAGACAGTAGCTGCAACATCGGTGGCGGACAATACGTGGATGAGAGATCACATTTTTTTTAACGTTGTTTTTTGCGTTTTTTGGAAAGCTATTTTCCTAAATAATATTTTTGCTCATGTCTCGAAAGGTAGTTAGCATAAAATCAAAGTACCAAAGTACTTTTTTAAATTAAAATGTAAACAGTAGTTAACTGCTTTTTCTCATTAAACTTGTTATTTCTAGTTATACAATCTAATTATACATACATTGTTTATTAGTAATGTTATAAAAATATAAACATTTAGAATATATTGCGTTTATGTATAATAATTTTTGTTTAAGATTTAATTCAACCTGCTTGGACACTAGACAGTGCAACGGGACAAAAAATGAGACAAGTTTCTCTAACTGTTTCTCTTACTCAAACAGTTGGACCTAGATCTTCACAGGTTACAGAAGTGCAGGTGAGAAATTATTTTTCTACATGTTATAAAATATAAAATAAAACTAATATAAAATAAAATAAAGCATTTTTACCCTTTGCGGCATCGAGATTCCTGTGAGATTCACCTATTCATACGGCATGTTACGCTTACGCATATTGCGGGCTTTGATTATGACATGTCTGTTTTCTTTTATGTATCCTATGTATACGACTAACTAGGAGAGGGTCAGATCTCTAGATCACGTATTCGGCAGAAATTTTGGGATAAATTTTCGGATGTATAAATATGAAGAAAACTATATTATTAGACTTATTTAACACTCAATAAAATTGAAGCTATGGACTTTTTTAGTTTTATTTTGACTAAAGTCTTGAAAAAAGTCTCTTCTTAAAACGGCAATCATTCAGATTTAAGAAATGGTATAATGTCATTTAAAAACAATAAATAAAACTAGTGGAATAGCAGTCCGTAGTTCAGGCGGTTAAGGCGTCGGTTTGTTTACATCACAGTAAATGCCGCACTTAGCTTCCTAAGACAACGCTACTCGAGATCGTGGGTTTGAGCCCCCGTCACTAAATTCCAGGAGACTTTTTCCAAAAAACATGTCTACTGGTTTTTTCGATAGCAGTGGTCGAGCTCCCGGCTGTCCACTCTTACAGTTCAAACCCCACAATACCAAACATGAGTTTTAATTAGTTGTAACACGTCACTAATACCTTAACGGGAGATGCGACGCTAAATAACCAACTAAAAAAACCAGTGGGAATCAGCTTTTATTCCCTTTTTCAAGAATTAAAAAATATTGATTCTTTCAAAAGTTATAAAAATTTGAAATTGAGCATTGAAAATGTACTGTGTAATATCTGAAAATTGAGTGTTAAATTGCTTGTACATTTTAGTGTATTTTCGATGCTCAATTTATAGTAAATTACGATACATGTGCCTTAAGGGTTCATACCACTTTATCACTTTCAAAAATCGATATTTTTTTTAATGGAATTCGAAAGGAAAACATAAAAAATGCTGTGTAAAAATTTCAAAATGATCTGATCACTGCAAGTGTGTGTTTTGTCGATTTTAATTCGGCACATTCTACGGTGTGCGGGTCGCGGCTGCAAACTTTAAACGCGTTTTTCTCAAAACCACTTTTTTCTAGTTGGCATGCACGATTTCTCAAAAAGTATTCAACCGATCATTACGACGTCTTCGTCACATGTATGGCTATCGCCGGGACTAGGATTACGTTAAAATTTCAATTTTAACTATATTTATCAACCGAAAAAAGCAAAAAAATTCGATTTTTCGAAACGATTTTTTTGAACCGCCGGCATTTTGTTATTTTTGCATGAAACTTAATTATCCTAGTTCCGAGCCACAGTCCTACTGATTCTAAATTTTTTAAATTTTGCATTTCCGATGATTTCTGGCTTCAAAATCATGCACGCCATCAACACCCATTTTTTAGAGACGATTGTTACAGTTGTACATAAATAAACAATGTAAAATTTAAAAAAAAAAATTGTTTCCTATACCTTAAGGATGCCTTTATTAAACCCAAAAAGATTTATACCGATATCTGTTATAGAAACTATCTGTTATAGAAAAAAAATTCATAATTATAGCTTAAATTTTAAGCTTGTAAAGTGGTATGAACCCTCGCTGCGCTCGTGCGCTAAGCTCGCGGTGCAATAGTAGCCTGCTCGGTCACGGATATGCGTGTCCGCGGGCTTAGGCAGGCCGTGCTATAAAAACTTTTATAACTTTTGAAGGAATCAACATTTTTTAATTCTTGAAAAGGGGAATGAAAGCTTATATCCTCTAGTTTTATTAATTATTTTTTAAATGACACTTAAGATTTGTTAAATCTAAATGATTACCGGTTTAAGAAGAGGCTTTTTTCAAAATAAAGCTAAAAATGATAACGCAGTTTTCTTCATATTTCTACATCTAAAAATTTAACCCAAAATTTCAGCCGAATCCGTGATCCAGTGAGTTAAGGTAGCATGAGTGGTGAGTGCCATATCAAGCTGGGGGCCCCGAGAAGGGCTTAATGATTTTCTAAATTTTATGATTAAATTTTAATAAGAAACATGTATTTTTGTTTCTAAACACATTAATATAGAAACTTTGCCTATTAAATATAAACTAAAAAGAAAATTAGAAATTTTTTTCTCGTTTTAGATTGGGGTGCTGTTATAATTCACACTGGTTTATATATATATGCACTTTAGCCGCTATTATTTATTTATTTTTATCGGTAACCTATTATTTTTATACTGACAGAATCCTTATAATAAATACTATAACTACCTATTTTTTTTGTTAAGAAATAGTATTTTATAATAATGCTATGAATCATTAATCAGCAGAAAAATAGACCTGTCCATAAACTCCGTGTAAAAGTGAGCTATTTTGCAACTGTTTTTTTTAATAATTTGGTCGGCGACCTTATTATGTCTTGGCAACTATGAAAAGTTTAAGTCTTGAAGAATATTCAGTCAAGTTTTGATTTAGTATTTTACAAAAGTCGCTCATACTACCTTAATCCACTCCTAGTAAGTATTTTCTGGTATTTGATAGTTGGCTCGTAATGAGTGACGCAAAAAATCCCTGTATACCGATTTTCATGAAAAACGAATTTTATGATTTTTTCTATAAACTAGTGTTCTAATTTATTTGTAAACCGAAGAACTTCTATAAGTCATTGTTTGTTATAAAACGTATTAATATCACTACTACCAAAGAAAATAATAGACTTCATACAAACACTATATAATGAAAATCATATTCACAAATTTTTAGATGATGCTTCCATGTAGTACACCAGGCCATTTATATTGTATTGATGTAGAAACTACAAATTGCGGAATACCATATGCTGATTCTTTTAGTGTTTTTTCCCATTATTGTATGACAACCGTTTCTGAAAATGAAGTCACCTTTGCAGTGTTTTCAGAAATTAGATATAAAAAGAATGTATGGAATATTGTTAAAAGTAAGTTTTCTACATTATTATTTTCTTTATATGTATTACACTGAGTACCAATAAGTTAAATTTTTTTAGGCTTTATAGAAAAAAACTGTTGGGCTAGTATGGAAGAATATTTTAATAGTTTAATAAAAGCCTTAGCTGTTGAATGTGAAGAAAGTGGACCAGGAACTGGTGTGAAAAGAAAAACTAGGCGAAGACGGCGTGTTACATCTACTGGAGTTACTATACAAACTCATACCCCTGACCATACAGCCTTTAATCATCAAGCACCCGTTGTTGAACTGCCCCATACTCGCAATATTAACGGTGATACCCGCAAAAATAACTTAAATAGTAATAACCTAAAAACTATCAGTCACAGTAATATTTCATTATTATCAATATATTTCATAAACAATATTTTGTAGCTCCAGAAACACGTACAGAAAGCAGTTCTATCGTCAGTTGGGTACTTCTTATAGCTGTATTATGCTTAATGATTATCAATGGTCTTCTATATTATAAACTGTGGGGTTTAGAAGAAGCTGCCACCTATACAATAATGGATTTACACGTTTTAAAGTAAGTTAGATTATTAAACTATTTTTTAAATTAATTCATCTTTGTAATTCAAAACTAGTAAATGTCTCACTTTTTATTATAGCCTTCCTAAACATCAGTGAGATTAAAGTAAATTGTTTCAGAATAGTCATATGTCAATGTTGGCTTTCCTTTGACCTTATACCGGTTTATAAAAGATATCAAAATAAATGGATTGAACGAGCAACAAAAATTGAAATCTTCAATTTTTTTGAAACTGAGGTCATATTCTAGATTAAATTTCATTAGACCCATGTTTTTTCTTGCTATCAGAAAATAATTTTGGAGCCCTGTAGCGCGATATCAAGAATTACATTGTGAAAGATATATTTTGAAAATAAACACTCGCATTTTTTTCAAATGGCCCTAGTTTTGGCCCAAGTTATCGTATTGAGGCGTTTTTTTAAAATTGTGCGAAATTTTACCAGTTTTCATGTGTTTTTTCAGATTTTAAATAACTTGAATAGTTTTTGAGATGTGTTGAAAAAAGTGAAAAAAGTGCTTTTTTCAAAATTGAATTTCTCAAAAACACCACCTTTTTTCGTGAAATTTAGATATGTTTTTTATGGTCAAATAAGCTAGCTTTCTACCAAATGGTAGCGTGCCATCTTTCTACGTTCGAAAGATACACTCTCATAAAGATAATTGCGATTTCGACACGTTTAAACCTCATATGCATTATGTATAAGCTTAATGTTAAGATATTATGCACCAAGGGAATAAAGTGAGGTGTGTGCTCCCTGCGTGAGAGTTGTTTCCCGAGCGAAGCAAGGGCGTCAAATGTGCAGGTTCGCACAGTCTACTATATTCACGAGTGCAATATACATTTTTTTAACACAACTGTCGTAAAATTCATCCTCATTTTTCGCCGTAGATGGGAAAAGGGCTGTACATTTATTCCCTAATATCACTCTCGTTTCCAGCAATTCATATGCGCGATTGTTGGAATTTTTATGCGTTATCGCACCCCCTTCATCCCTCATATGAAAAGGTTCCGGGTGAGTTTTGACATCGGCAATTTTTTGTATAACTACGCGTTGCCCCTGAAATTATTTCCGAAGAAACATTTGTCCCCAACTCATATGCACGATTTTTAAATAAATAAATAAACGCATTTTGCTCTTAATCCATTTTTATTAAAATTTTCACAATTTATCTTTTAAAAAAAATATCCATCCGCTATTCTTAAAAGATGCCATGGACGATTGTATAATTTTGTTATAGTTATCTTGAGATAACAAATGAACTGGATCTGTTTTTATAGAATACTATGAATTATAATTCATATTGTAGCCAGACGGGACTCTAAAATTCCCTTGGTGCATAATATACTATTATCTATGTTTAAAGTTATCTAAAACATACATTACGACCTAATGATACCGATACACATAATGTATATGAGGCTTAAATGTGTAGAAATCGCAATTATCTTTGTGAGGGTTTATCTTCCAAACAAAGAAAGATGGCACGCTGCCGTTTGGTAGAAAGTTAGCTTATTTGGCCATAAAAAACATATCCAAATTTCACGAAAAAAGGTGGTGTTTATGAGAAATTCAATTTTGAAAAAAGCACTTTTCAGTTTTTTCAACACATCTCAAAAATTATTTAAGTTATTTAAAATCTGAAAAAATCACATGAAAGCTGGTAAAAATTCGCACAATTTAAAAAAAACCTGGATACGATAACTTGAGACAAAACTAAGGCCATTTGAAAAAAATGCGAAAGTTTATTTTCAAAATAATGCTTTCACAATGTAATTCTTGATATCGCGCTGCAGGGCTCCAAAATTATTTTTCGACAAAAAGAAAAAACACGGCTTTAATGAAATTTAATGTAGAATATGACCTGAGTTTCAAAAAAACGAAGACTTCTATTTTTTTTGCTCGTTGAATCCATTTAGTATGGGTCATGTATATAATGTTTCACATATCTGAACTTCACTCTAATGGCCATTTCATTGTCTCGTAAAACGACATAATTTATTCCCTCGTACGAGAGAAATAATAGTATGTTATATGCCCGAGTGGCCTCACTTTTTATTTGTGCTTGTTTACCCTTGATTCATATTGCAACCACAATAAAAAAAAGATTTTTGTAACAATTAAGTATCGAGGATTTCCTAAAAATTTTTTTTTGTTTTTCTTTCAATTTTTTTTCAGCCACCACATGTTTGTATTACAAATAATTTTATTTTCCTCATAACAGAAAATAACGAAAAGTAAGAGGCCTGTGACTTCACTTCTAAATAAAAAGACGTTAATTCAAAAGCCGCTTGGAAAATCTGTTAATTCGTAAACCATTTCCAAATGGCGATAATTCGGAAACCAGGCGTTAACTCAAAAGCCGTTTATAAAAGGCGTTATCTGGACGACCAGTTCAAAAACGCGGCAGAATTATCTTTTTATCTTTAATTTACTATTTTTTCATATCTGAAAAAATTTTCCACGTTCTAGAGCTTTCTTTACAATAATGTATAGTGCAAACTATATGGTTAATAATGCTAAGAATACTTAAATATAGTATCATTAACTAGTAAAATATGTATACTTTACTCAAAAAAGTAGAAACCATAACTATATTTTGACAACTATATGATACAGCAGTATGTACAGTTTTCTTAATGTGTCAATTATGAAAGTTGATTTTAAAAGCTTATACATATGAGTAAACTTTACGTATTAGATCTTACAAGGAGAGGCTCAGGGATCCGGATCACCAATTTTCCTAAAACTTACAGAGGTTGTAAATATTATTGAATAAT
>JAWWEQ010000010.1:37013477-37053422 GCA_035583055.1 Torymus tubicola
TATTTTAGCATCTAAAAACATACCTTAAAGTTTGAGCAAAATCCGTGATCCGGAGGCCGTGACCTCTCCTAGTTAGTAATAAAGAAATCATTGATTAAAAATTTATAAGAAATTCAAACTTAATTGACAGTATTTTTTTTAAATATTATTTTAAAATAATTTTAGTCAGATACTTAAAATAGTCTACACTAAAAGTACTGTCGAAATTCGTTTCTCGACGGTATAATATCATGAATACTATTACATTCCATACTATATCAACCTCTTTGAAGCCAGAAATACGTATAAGCAGTGATGTTTTTCAGAGTTTGATTTAACTGAAAGAGTAATCATAATTTCCTAAGTAAAATCACATAAAATCTCACGTGAACTTCGCGTTATTTCTCCCCTAAAAATCATGTACTTCCTCACTTCAAAATCACGGAATGTCATATTATTTTCAGACGATAAATAACGAAACAACCAAAAAGATTATAATCATAACAGGTATCATATGGATCATTTATTATTGCCATCTCGTTTATCTGCCACTAAGTTTAGATATTTTCTGATATAAACAAATATTTATAAAATTGGATTTTAATACAATATAATATTTAACATTTTATTTAAATATTTCGATAAAATCCTTTCAAAAAAATGTTTTTTAATATCAATCCCAAAAATTAAAATGTTAAATACATATATTATCATGATTAAAAGTTTCTTTATTTTTTATTTTTAAGTACTAGGATACGACATTAGAACTCGAAATAGACGGGGGATAATAAAAATCATTTTTAATCGTATATATAAAATCAATACTTTAAACAAAAGGTATTAAAGAAACTTATTAGTACACAACTTTTTTAGGATAATAATTTAAAACGAAAATATTTTAAATTCATAATAAACATACATATTCTTTTTATTTTCGCGCAAAAGTACTTACAACTTTCATACGTTTGTTAACAAAGAAAAATAAAAAACAGTACAAATTATAACATTCAAAATTCGTTAGTATTACTTTGAGATCATTCGCTGACAGATTTAGCCGCTTTTTCAATGAAATTGGCGAGTTTGACATCTCGTTGGGATAAACCGTTGACGTCATGAGATGACAATGTTACGTTCACTTTGTTATAAACATTGAACCATTCGGGATGGTGATCCATTTTTTCAGCCTGCATTGCGATTCGCGTCATAAATCCAAATGCCTATAAATTATAAAAAATATCCTTAAATATATTATGTGATTCAACATAAATATTTTATATAATTAGGAAAAATTTACTTAAGTACCTGATTGAAATTTTTGAAAGCAAATTCTTTGTAAAGAGCATCTCTGTTCGGTTGGACAGTCCATCCGTTACCCAACAACGGAGTAACGTCCTTTTCACGGTCTTCTGCTGTGAGCTTAGACTTAAATTTAAAAAATAAAGATATTTTTATTCATTACAGTCTAGAAAAATTGAATAAGAAACATACACTCCCCTCCAATCACTTTTGCCATACCTACATAAAAATTAGGCAAACATTAAAGTTTTTTATATTTACCGGAAATCATCGTAGGCAAAAAAAAAACAAAGAACGTTTTAAAGGTATTTGCAAAAACTTCTATATAAGAGAAATACGAAGTTGAGAAATAAAAAATGTGTCTTTTAGACTAAGAAAACTAACTGAAAAATTTTTTATTTTTTTTACCTTCACTAAAATCAATGCCAATTTTGAAGCAGTAGGTGGCGGAAAAAAACCAACGGGAATCGAAAGATATATTAATTCTCTTTAAAATGATCGCCGAATTTTGTACGACTTTTTTTATTGGAGTTACAGTAATTTTTGTAAAAAAATCAGCTTTTTTTAAACCTTTGATTATCTAGTTCTAAGCAGGGGTATAGAAAAAAATGTCAGAGAGAAAAATTTTGTTTTATGGTCGAAAACACGTAAATAAAGTCAAAATAGGAAAATTGGAAAATTTTTTTTTCATTAGAAGAAAATAGATAAATTCAAACTTTTTACATATGCTAGAAAAATTTTAAAACAATTTTTTTTCAATTTTTCTATCTTGACTTCATTTTCGTGTTTTAGACCATAAAACAAAACTTTTTTCTCTCTGACATTTTTTTCTATACCCTTTAGAACTGGAGAAAATCAGAGATTTATAAAAAGGCTGTTTTTTACAATAATTACTGTAACTCCGGTCAAAAACGTCGTACAAAATTCTGCGGACGATCATTTTAAAGAGGAAGAAAATATTTTTCGATTCCCGTTCATTTTTTTGTAACGCGATGATAAACTTTAAATATACGTGCGTTTAGCATTTTCATTAATTTTTTAATGCTATATAGCTTAATAAAAAATATTCAAAGCAATTTTTGTAAAAATATTATTATACTTGGATATCTATATAAAAAAATTAAAACAAGAAATAAATTAAATCCATCTCTTGACTAGTGAAGCTAAGGAGTGGATGAATAAAGTGTACCTGATTATGTATCATAATGGTATAATATGTTGTTTGACCACTTATTCATCTGCATCTACTCAGACAAGCGTGTATGTTTTAAGTTAATTATTATTAATAAGAAGTATGTTTAGTGAATCGTCTAATACGTATATTTTGGCATACTTAAATAATAGATTTATGAAAATTTTTTTGTTTCTTAACTTTAACGGTTTTTATAAAAATTAACACATTGTTAATTTTTATAATATAATTAGATTGTAATATAATTACGAAATACTAACACAGAAAAAGTTATAAAATAAATTATAATTTAACAAAACTTTGATCATTATTTTTTTTACATTAAATAGTAAATTGCACAGTTAATATAAAAATATTAATCAAGGCAAAATGTTTTCTAAATCTGAAGTGAAACGAAGTTCTTTTATTCACACACGCCTTTCACATTTTGTCTGCTTACGAAATATTGATTGTAACGCGTAAACAAGCGTACGGCCACTTGTTGAAAATAGTTAAAACTTTTAATTTTTATTACTCTTAAGTACAGAAATTCCGAAAACTTAATACCTTAAGAATTTAAATTATATTTCTATTTTATAAACCTTTTTAACTCGTTATAAAACTAAGTGGGTACTAACCATTTTTTGCTTCTTCGTAACAAGAGTCGCCTGCTGTCGTCTCACAGTCCGAAACACTTGTGAGTGAAATCGACCGAGTCCTTCTCTATCCAGCTTCCCAAATATGGCCGCCATTATCCTAACCTAAACTTCTTGTATAAATGATACCGGTTACTGAATTGTATGATTCCGATGACGATAAATTGATGCCAAACTTAATTTACTATGTACCTCAAAAAATAACCTCTTTCTTTTAAGCTGGAACTAATTCTTCTATACAAAGTATTAACTAAACTTTATTTGTTCTGTAATTTAGAGGAGCTGACTAAAACGCGTTTTTTTCTCACTTGATAAGGCAGAACAACTGAAAAGGTTTATGGAAGCACACAAATGTATATATATATTCTAAAATAATATTTAAAATTTATTAAAATTACATATAATTTATCAACTTTAGAAAATTTTAATTTGTTTTTTATACACAATTTATCATATCCATAACTAACTACATCTAATTTGTTTTCTTCTTTCTTTTCACAAAGTTAGATACTGGTGGCGGTAAAGGTAATTTTAGAACAATACATTTTTTATCATCCTTATGAGGTACAGCACCAATAAACCTTCCAAGATCAAGTAATTTTCTTATACCCAATCGCAAAGTAAGCATAGTTGAAAATAATTCTAAATCCAATGTATAATTCCATATCATTAAGCTTAATATTATACAGTAGATAATTCCTTTGTCTCTTGTAATATTTGGTCTTTGTCTGTAAAATTTACATTCATTTAAAAAATATATTAAAAAATTGCATGTCACAAGAAAACAGGTTTAGTACTTTAACAAAATTATGTAAGTGCACTAAGATTTTATATTCAGCGTTTACATAATTTACCTTCCATTTGCACTAACAATACTGTAGGTCTCCAGAATATAAGTACTAATTTCTGTGGAATGTGGACAAACACTTGCACTTGCATCCTTTTTAAAACTTTTCAGAGGAAGGTTTAGCCAGTTCAAAACTGCTTCAACATATAACAACATTGCAATTTTAATAGTAGAATCAGAATCCTTTTTAAGGATATCCATACTCTTTTGATAAAATGCGGGTTTACTGGAAAATATAAAATATTAATGAATTTTCTTATTAACCAAGTTCACTCGAATACTCAAGATTTTAAATATTTCTTACTCTTTTACTTCGTTTTCTGCTATTTCAGTTGCTATGCTACATAAAGTTTCTAAAACATCTTTTGGTATGAGATCTTCTAATGAATAAATTTCAGATACAGTAGAAGCATCTCGATTGCAGTGTGGCAATTGAAGGCCTTCTATAAAATCATCCTTTGCAATAGGTTCTAGATCTTCTCTTTCAATTTTAACATCTAAAATATAAATGTTTTTCTATTATGCAGTAACACCTTTCTATAAATTTCTTATGTTTTAAATGTTAATACTATTACAGTGCAGAGAATGTTCAAAAGTTTAAGTATATTAGTGTAAATATACAAAGAAAAAAAATACAAAAAGTAAGAAAAAAATGAAAAGCAAAAAAAAAAAACAGTAATTAGAAACATTTTAATTTTTTAAGTTCATATTATTTTGGATATACATCAAAGTATTAAAATATTTAAAATATTCTGCAAATACAATAGTTTTAATAAATAAATATAATATTTAGCACTTTAGTTAATAGTGTATGTCAAATAAATTTTCATGTAAACTAGTCAAAATTTTTGTATATGCTTTTAAGGCTGTATGTAAAAACTTAATATTTAATAGGCTCTTGCTAAACATATGTCAGAATGTAAAGTACATTGATTCAGATAATAAGTTTCAAAACACATTGCTACGATGTTTGTTTTGCTTTGACATCTGACTAGAGAAATTATATTCCGTTATATATGTATATACTTTATATACATAAATCTGACTTGCAAACAGCAGAGGCGTATTTAATAGTAAAATGTAGTAAATACTTACTTGACACAGTTTTTTCTAATTGTTCTTTAACATTGTCTACATTAATTTTCATCCTTTCATATTGTTCAGTTCTTCGTTTAACCTTTTTTGAACCAAATTGTTTATTTAACGCTACAATTTTATCTGTCTCATCGTCATTACCATTATCGACATGTTCATCAAGCACTGGAGCAACATCCCACCTCTCAGCTTGTATTAGTCTAACTTTACCAGTTTTTTTATTATGAATAGCTAACATTGTATAAGTTAATTCTTTCTCAAGATCTGGTCGGTAACCTTTATATACAACTTGACCATTCGACATAGCAAGAACTGTTTTCTTTTTTTTTTCATCATTGTATAAACCACACTTCATTTTTTTCGTTTCTTCATCTTTAAGATGACCATTTTGGAAATTAACTATAATAATTAAGGTATTTTTAAAACAAGTTTTTATTGATTTTATATTGTTCATTAGGAATTATTGATATGGGAATTGAAATACCTATAATGGGTTGTATTCTCTCTGCTTTAATTATTACGTCCTCAATAACTGCTTCAATTGGTTTTTTCATATTGACGATTAATATGCTAACACTTAAAAGTCACAATAACTTGCTAAATTATAAAATAAAATAAACATTTGTAGCTCAAAACAATTTTGGTAACTGATTGGGGTTATGTTATACTAGCCCCACAAAATGCACGCGGTTGAATGCTGAATTGTTGATCATCAAGTTAGGTTAGTTTTGTACCAAAGTTCCCTAATTCAGATTAACAAATAAGAGCCGAGGTTTAGAAAATCGTTTCTTACGGGCGTTCCACGTAGCGTGCGCTGTGTGCGCTGTGTTTCTTATAGATCCATCTAATGGATTGGTCCACTTTTGAAAATATACGAAATTCCAACTAATGAGCAATAAGATCTACAAAAAACGCAGCGCACATGCTATGTGGAAAGTCCGTTATGTTCAGACGTCTTTTTATACCTTATTTTCTATTAGCCCATCCTTGTATTTATGTCGTTTTAAACACGCGCAAGTTTTAGGAATTCCAGGAAATCAAGATTCTGTTATGCTATATATTTGACATCATTTGTATAAGTGATAAAAATAAATTGCAAATGTAATTTCCTAAAAATTTTTTTATTTTTCAGCTTGTAATAATCTAACAACTTATATAGTGTTTAGCGTAATTAAAATTTTTTTAATTTTGAAAAAATGTTACTAACAAAAATGTTTACATTACGGTATAGTTCGATGACTATGAAGTTATGTAAAAAAAATGTAAGTAATACAGAAAAATAATATTATGGTCCATAAAAGTTTATTCATTTATTATACTAAATTGACTTAAGCGCGCTGCGCGCGGGCAATATCAATATCGGCAATAAAAATATTATAAATAGATATATTATGGATAAATAATAACTAAAATAAAGTCTTCTGTACAGACATCATAGGTTATAGTGAAATAAAATAAAATAAAATGTTTTTATAAATACATATACTTAAGAACTCGCAATATAAGAACGTCAGTCATTCCTTTTTCTTCCGTTATTTTACACTTAAAACATTGGGTGAATACACATTAGTTCTTAATACATATAATTATGTTATAGTAAAATATTGATAATAAATATAACAAAACTTAAGGACAATATTATTTTAATTTATAAATAGTTATTATCATTTAAAACTTTCAAAATTTGAGTTTTAATTCAAAATATCGCGCCTTTTTAAAGATCAACCAATCAGAACACGTTTTAGTCGGCTTCACTTTGCTCGTATCTCTTTTTTAAGAAGGGAAAACAATTAATATTATTTTTTAAACTTCTTAAATCATCAAAATTTACCGCTTTTTATTAGATATCAATAATAATTGAGTATATAAGAACGATTATAGAGACGTATAGATAAATATATTGTTACGAAATTCTAAAACTTAAAAGCTAAATTTAATAAGGAAAAAATTTTTTAAAATAGGTTTTTAAAATTTTAAGAAGAATCTTTCTTAATGGATATTTCATTAGATCCCCAAAATTAATATTATTGCTTGCAGAATAGGTAAAAAAAGTATCAAATTTGCTTATATAATCAATTCAGAAATGCAAAATTTAACACATTTATCATGCTTAACTTTTTTAGATTAATATTATATAACTTTAACTTATCTTAAAACTGTTAATGTGTCTCCTTCACACACACTAAAATTACTTTATCTCACAAGGCTCCATATTGTAACCGATTTTCATTAATATCTTTTTATATTATTCCCACCTCAAACTTGAAATGTCATTATACTTTAACATATTTAAATATTTTTTTTAAATATTGACTTTGAATTTACAAAATAACCCTAAAATCACAATTAAGTTTAATTTGTAAGGTTTAGATACAAAATGTAATAGATTCATTAGGTTGCGAATTATAATAGAGTTACAAATAGTTGAAAATAACCCTAAAATCACAACTTGTAATATCTTGAGTGAACCTTCTAGGATTTAGATAGAAATGTTAGAGACTCATCAGATTACTAATGATAATTAGAGTTGCAAATGGTTGAAAATATATTATTTTTTTCCTTTTTGAATTTAGTTTTTACGTTTTAGAATTATAATATCTTCATTAATATATCTCTATAATGAAAATAGTTTGCAAATTATAAGACCCTTCTAAGTTAAGGATTTAATAAGTATATTTTATGCAGAGCAATAGTGTTTTTATATATTCTAATAATTTACTTAAAAACTTATAAAAAATTTACTAATGGAATGATATTAACTTATATGCATAATATAATAATAGAAATAAATTACAATTTTAAGAATATATACATTTTTTTTATTTCTTTTCTATTAAACATTAAACAGAACGATGTTATGAGTCATTTTCAACCATTTTTGTGACCTTGAGTATTCGCCTTCATGTGTCATCGTTATGTTTTTAGACTTCATCACACGAAGAAAGAAGCTCAACAACTTGATGACCATTATGGGTGTCACACTTTCAAACGTTGAATTTTGTCCAAGATATGTTCCTGAGATTAATGTCCGTTCATCCTGGTTGCCATCTACTATAAAAAATTTTCATGAGAAAGTGCTATTTATATAATTTTATTAATGTTTTGTATTTGCTTACATGCTAATGTTAAGAATATGTTAGGGACTTTTAGAAAACGAACCGAATCTCGTGGCCTATAGGACGAATAAAGAAAAGCTTATACGTACATATCGCATAAACTACATTTCGTAATCGATTTCACATATGAAAAGAATTAACGCGTTCGTAAACCGACTTATTAATAAAGGAATCACGCGTGTTCATAACTTTTCGGCAATGAAACCACTACGATTCTGTGAATCAACGAACCCAATAATCGCCAAATGCAACATATTCTTGCGTTATTCGAACGAATTTCGAATCGGTTATACAATTCGGACACAAAACGAATTTCCTATGTAGCGCCATGAGAAGATCGTATGTTATGTCTATCGATATACAATCCTGGATTATGATATTCAATTTTGCTTTTCTTCATTTTATAAAAGCTTTGTCGCGCAACGATAAGAATTGATGAAAGCTTTTAATGAAAATTCGATGCGCATTTATTGTTCGTCGAAAAAAATTTTGGTTGCCATTATTGCAAACGCATGTTTCACAAAAATGTTTCATGTTGATCTTATGTATATGGATATACATGTTTTACTAGGATTTTGAATTGATAAATAAAGCATACGAAAAGTCGCATATTTTCAATTGATCTTTTCCTCTGTTAATTCTTCAAGAGTAACACGTAGCAATAAAATAGAAATTTTTTTGTGAAATAAAAATAAAGTTTGTAAATGAGTTGTCATGGCAACAGATTTTTATCAAAATAAAATTTATATTATCAAGCTAGACGTAAAAGAAATACTAGTTTTAACTTTTTATGCAAAATTTTTTTTATACAGCAATAATACAAAATTGCATGAATGTAATTGTTATGTTATATAGCAAAATAATTTTTTTTAAAGTTTTAGAAGGTATTTGTTTAAATGATAGCACTGAACGTTGACAACTGGATTCTTAGATTTAAAAAAACCGAGGACTTATTTCAAATGAGAATGATTATTTGCGGATGTTTAATTGAAACATGACAGATAAGGACCATGGTGTCTTCTCACGCAATGTTTTTTCTTATGTAAGCCAGAAATGCAAGTGTCTAACAAAAGACACACCTATAAGACGTTCGTGTAACAGCTATAGAATTGTAAAGGACGCACGCGTTCTTTTTGTGATAAACATACCTTCATAATCGCAAAGCCGCCGGGGCGCAAACGCATTCTCATCGCAGCTTCGCATCTCTCTCTCTCTTTCTAAAAAAACACCGCACGCATTGGCGGATATAGGTTTTTTGACGAATGATTATTCTCTTCTCCATTATAAAATTGGAGCTCAGATAAGACGCCGCCAAGATGAATTATTTGCGCTAGGTAGACGCTGACTTTTTCTCTAATTTCGCATTTTCGCAATTTTTTTTCGACGAGACGGAGCGCAGAATCTTCAGAATTAGCTACGCGAAAGCGCAGTAAATTAGATGATGACTTTGCCCATGATGATTTTGATATGCACTTTTTTCTTGTTTCCTTCATCAATTACAATCGAAGTGAATTTCCGTAAAGCTCTTGGTATTAGTATCAATCCCGAGAAAAAATATGTATAATTATAATCTTCACTATAATGATGAAAAAAACTCACAGTCTGATTGGAATTTTATAATTATACATAAATTTCTCAATTTCTCAAAATATTAAATTATTATTATATCTACTATAATTTAAAATAATCATTAGTATAAATGTAAAATAAGGGCTTGATTATAGGAGATATGTTTAGTGTAGGTTAAAAAGTTTGTAGTTAGTATTCGAAAATCTCATCAGAAAATTAATTTTAAAAACATTTTATTTTAATTACAAAGTGTGAATTTGTGAAAAGGATAAGGAATGATTAGTTACATTTATTACAACTAAAAAGATACACGATTGTTTAATGAAAGCAATTTTAAGCATTTCCTCTCGTTTTATTCATGAATATTATTCAAACAGTTTTTTCAGATTTTTACATATATAAAAAAAAGAAAAGAAGAAAATCATACAGCAACTCTAAATTAATCACTAGCATGTCCATTATAATATCAGATAACACTAAACTAGGAAGAAATAATTGAACTTTTTTTTTATTTTATAGCTAAGAAAGATACGTGTGTCCCTAAAACAGCAAGATTTAACTCTTGCTTTTTACACTTCTTCTTCGTTGAGCATTTGGTTACGGTCACCAAAATGAATGCTTACATATGCTTTTCTTTTTCATTGTATATTATGTATGTGTGTGTTTGTGTCAAGTATTTTTCTTTCGACAAAATCAACAGTATAAAAATGTTAAATTTTTATTACAATTCTTAGTTGTCGAATGGCTTCTGTACTCGTCCAGATCTCACTCCTGTGTAGACTCTCTCGAATTATCTTTACAAAATTTGTAATTATCTTTTCTTATAATTTTATATTTAATATCCACACTTAACCTTGATCTAGTTTTAATTCGATCTTTCAGTTTCGTTTCAATTTTAATTTTATAATCTAGGAATATAATTATACATATACACGAGTGAAACTATTTTTCGGTAAGTGGGCTGAATTCGAGAGGGGCCTTGTATGTGTAGACGTAAATTCGCGCACTCTAACCGCCATATTTTCATCGGCAATCAAACTCTAATATTTGCCATTTTGCGTGCGTGTTATTATTCGCTTTGTTTCGCAGGTACTTTCGGTTAATTAGTACCTCGGTTGCATCGCGTCTGCCGGGCCTGGGAAGCTAAAAGTTTAAAAAAATGAGAAATCGCAGAATTAATCGTTTCAGTATTTGTTCTTTTTTACAGCGCAGTTTAAAGTATAAGATGTAACGTGGCTAGATGTCTAGATGTAGTTTTATTCTTGTGACGCGCTTTAGTAGAATGATCAGAGCAGTTCTGTCGAAAGATCGGAGTTAACGTCAATGATGAAACTGCGTAATGAAATTGCTTATAGAAAATAATTTTTTAATAATTTTAAATTTCAAGAAGTTAAATATTTTAATAATTCAACAGGTGCATTGAAGTACGAATTTAGTTGATATATTTTTTTCCAATATATGTTAGATCATATATTCAACTGATTAATTGTAATATCACTACGCAGTACATTAGAGAGGTGGAATACGCAAGCATATGTTAACTATTAAAATTAATAGAAAAGAAAAATAGTGATCCAAAATGGTGCGAAGAACTGTTGGAATTGTGGTATGAAAATGTTTATTTCAGAACATGATTAGAAATTTTTGCAATTTATAATTATTTTAAAGATTTGAATCCTTTTTAGAATTTACGTAAACGTTTCAATTTTCGTAAGGGAAAATGAAGAAAAAGTTAGACGTAAGAAAACAGCAATCCTGCATTTAATATTTTGCAGTCGCTTTGCATCATGCTTTGTCTATCGCTTAAAAATCGCATTCGCAGTGTACAAAGAATATACGTTCGTAACGTCGCAATAAGTGTTTATTTTCATAATAGCGCGCGCTCGTGTTAACGCATGTCAATCATGAAACTTTTAGAAGAATGGTAACAATAAATGTGTGAACAAAATATTTATCAGTACATTTAGAAAAAATTTTTCATTTAATAAATTCATTCTCAATAGATTAATAAGTGAAAAAAATATCTTTTATTGTTACCAAAATGAATTCCAATTCGTTACATCTTATGCTTTTATACAGTGTGATTGTCAGAGTCGCTCTGCGCGATTGTATTTTTCACTCTACGCTTACTCGAAGTTTGAACGGTTCGGAGAAGCATAAAAGCGACGGAACGCAAAAGAACGAGAGCGCAAGGTTTTTTTTTTACTGAGCTCCGTGTTCCTTTTCGCATTGTTAACGACTCGAAATTATTTGAATTACACGAAATATTCTGCAAAGCACGTAAACTAAAATATTTTCAAGGAAAATTAAAAATGAGATATGTTACTTACCGACCACCTCCGCGTGGAGGGCCGTACGGATCTGCTCTGTCATATCCTTCTGTGTATCTGCAATGTAAAAGAATATTTATTTCATAAGAATTTACAGGTGTCTTAAGATTTTTTTTTCAAGGATTTTACAGAGTCCTGTATTGCTACACTAATGCTTACTTAGAGATTAATGAGACCAACAATTTTCAGTATCTTTTAAACCGGTAGAGCTTATAAAGGCAAGGACATGAAATTTCTGAATTGCGAAAATCGATGATACCATGTAATTGCTATAGTTCAGATAGCGGATTTACTATTACAGATATTATCAGAAAAACCGATTTACATTCATATTCTAATTATTCATTTTCATTTGAATTAGAAGAGAAGAACTGATCAAAAGAGATTTTTCTATTAGAATAAGTTTTGAGTAATTCTCATATAATAATATATGAACATACCCTCCCACTTGATATCCACCACTGGGGACAGTTCCTCCAGCTCTTCGACTGAACATATCTGCTTGGGGTCCAGGGCCAGTATTGTAGCTGGGTCCACCAGTGCTGTAACTTGGTGCTCCACTGATTGGTCTATTAAATATTAAAATTATTATTCATTTAAGTAAATAAAAAGTTTTAATTACATTTTTAAAGATACATTTTATTTGGTGGATTAGATAAGTATCAGAAGAATATTTATTAGAGTAAATAAAGTCCTATTTACAACATGTACATATACACTAATAAATATTTGCTTATTTTTTTTTTTTTTTGAGTAATCATAACATTGATAGTTGTTAGTGTAAGTGTGTAATGAATTTATCACGAGAATAGTTTACTAATTCCAAGAGTAAGGGAAAAAATACACTCACCCAACATCACCGTATCCAGCGCCATAGCCACCAGTTGCTACGCCACCGCTACCGTTTCTCATTGGCCCGGTCGCTGTGCGATCATAGTCCGCCCGTGGAGCGCCGTACGCGTCAGCTCTGCCGGCTGCGAAGTTGTCGGTACGTCCATAGTCAACGGGACCTGGTGCAGCCCTATTAAAGTCGCCAGCCATGCCTCCACCGGCTACGGAGTAGTCACACACTGTTTGCCAAGAATATTCTTCTTTAGTATATAATAGTATATAAGACAACCTCACAAGTTTTCTTAAATTTTGGGGATTTCAACTTGGTGCAGCTTATATTTAAAACGCTACTTTCTATTTTTTAATGCGTTCTATTGCATGCATCAATTCTGCCAATAATTCCAGCAATTATTGGACTGATTAAATATAAGGCACACAGGAACAAAGATTATATACATGCAGTGTAAGATGCATACAAGTACACTAATTTTTAGAAATTGCAGCACATGATCAATGTCATTATACTTCAGCATTCTATTAGGATGCCATAGCTTTTATTTTTGTCAAAGAATTGATAGATTTTCCATTGTTTTCCAATTTTCTATTATAAAATGCAATTATAAACATTTTTACTTTAAATCTAATAAAGTAAAGTTATGCATTGTCTAAAGGATAAAGTTGAAATAAATGTGAGACATTTGTGTTAAGCAATTCAAGCAATAGGAATAATGAAACGGGTAATTAGAAATAAGCATTTTCTAAGTAATATATGTAGAAAATACTTTTAATCGCGCATGCAATTTGTCTTTAATTTGAATATGAGAAAATTCTATTGCAATGACGTACAGTAAAATATTAATATTGATATATGAACTACATGGGAAATGCGATGCTCAGAAGCAAATTGTGGATTAAAAATCAAAATAAATAGTGAAATAAAAAGCAAAGGTAAAAAAAACAATGCTCAAAAAGCAGGCTCATGTCCGGAATTAAAGACAAAAATTGGAGAAACGGTACGTTACTTGGAAAATCTCCTCGATTCCCATAGTCTGTTCGCGCGCCGAAATCAGCTGTCCTACCATAGTCGGTTCTGCCGTAATCAACGGCCCCCGTAGGTCCGTAGCCACCAACAGCTCCGCCTGCCGGCCCATAGCCGCCCATCGGAGCAGTCGAGGTGTAGCCCATGGCAGCACCGCCAACGTTCTGCCCGTAACCACCTCTGTCGTTGTAGCCACCGCTGAAGTCACCTCGGCCGCTGAAATCGCCGCCACCGCGGTTGTAGTCGGTGTAGCCGCCACCACCGCCGGCAGATCCGTCGTAGCCGACGTTATGAATTGGGAGCACTGCAGTTGCATAGTCACAGAACAGAACCAAGAACAAAAAAGCAGGAACACTTCATTGCTTTTTGCCGTCTGATATTGAGAGCCAGTTAGGTTTTCGAGTTACATTGAAGCTCCTAACTATCGTCTCGCATTTAATTAAAAAATGTTATTTCGTTTTTTATTTTCATATTTTACTTTACCGCAGCATTCCGAACGGCGATTCGCTTCAACTTATCGTAAATCAACCCAAAGATAGATTATTACTCGAGCTTAAACGTTTGTAAATAATATGTTGATGGGTTTCGCAAGCCGATTTCTGATTCGGTAATACTTTAAATACACACTCTGTCAAAGCCATAGATGAACTATTAACAAACTAGTTGTTGATTCAAAGAGTCTTTTAAATTAGAAGTGGAAATAAGTAATAATAGAGAAGTCGTTAAAGTTAATATCTTGGTCAGAAAATCAATATTACAATTTTCAAAACTCTTTTGTGAATCATCTACTAACTTTTAAGTCATAGCATTTGAGTAAGGTTTTATGAAAAACATGATAGTAAAGTGATGTAAAGAGTCATGCAAAGAAATAAAAAAATCTTTTCCAAAAAAAATTGTACATTTCATTTTGTTTGCGGGTGTACATTCATCTAATTTATATGCACTACAAACCATTTCTTTTTATATAAAAATAAAAAGCCGTTACACATAGAGAAATGAGTGATGAGGTGAACATGAGAATTAATTATGTGAGAAAGTTCAATGATAAATGTTATAAGCGATTTGAAAAAATATGTTGAGGATTGAAAATAAATAATCAATTTTCAATTGATTAACTATCAAGTATGGTTCAATTATGCATAGTGCAAAATATAAGCTATATGTGTAATATATCCATCTATATAAAAATATACAACGATGTGCTCATAACTGAAAACAAATTTTATCAATTTTATACATTCAATGAAGCAAAGTACACACAGAGAAAAAATGTAGATTAATATTTATCCTTTTATATATTTTTTAATTCAAGAAAAATTAAAAATCTTTTAAGGAAATTTGAAATTTTACTAAATTGAAAAAGTGAACTTTAACGAATTTAGCAATAAAAAAGTATAAATATCAATTGAGAGAATGCATTTAAAATACATTTCCTCCATGTTAAAAAAAAAGAAAAAAAAATAGTTTTAGTTGCATAATATTAGCCTTAGAAGTACAAACGCTTAAACACAGGGTAATAATCATAGTCTCGGCGCGTTGTACAATTATTATATGGAAAATCACAAGGAGGTTCGTCGAAAAGTACGGAAAAAAGTTTGATTTTCCATTTGATTTTTAGGAAAAATCATTTTTTCTTTCAGAAGTTACGAACGACGCGGTGTATTTCAACAAACCTCTCCTGTCGTTATACGGACCGGGACGAGTATCGCGGCCTCCATCTCGTCCTCCTCTGCCGCCGCGCATCGGGCCACCGCGTCTGTCATCTCGGCGACCCCGGGATTTGCCCGTGGACTGCTCGACGTTGATGGTAGCGCCTTTGAAGACGGTGTTGTGCAGCGCTTTGATCGCTTCTGCGGCGTCTTCCTCACGAGCCATGTGTACGAAACCGTAGCGATTCATCACATCGCACTCGGTTACCTCGCCAAAGCGCAGGAACAGGTGGCGTAGTTCATCGCTCCTGCAATTTTCTGGTAGTCGGCCAACGAAGATCTTTGTCTTTCTCTGAGAAAGGCAAAATAGTCATTAATAATAAATATACAGTTATAATGGTCTCCATATTATAGATAGTAAAATTTTTTTGTTTCTTTGAAATCGATCATACTCATAAGGTAAGAAAAGTATGGTGTCTGTTCAAGACATTGCTCTTGCTCAACGTAAATTATTAGTGTCTTTTACATGTTACCAAAAAAATAAAATGCAAGAGACTGTTGAGCAATATTACAACACATTTTTTTCTTTGTTTTATTGATTATTTAATTTAAATTATTTTTTCGAAAAACAGTAGAACGAAGTCGTTCCCGCGCACACAAAAGAGGCAGACAGTAAGTTAATTATTTTAAGAAGTTAAGTGGAACTTGGTGCTCGATATAACAATACATTATGACACTGGAATGTAGGGTGATTGTTTACCACATGAAACGCTTTTCGCACCAACGAAGCGAGTGAGAAAAATCAAATGTGGAAAAAAATCACTTAACACACGAGTTTTATACAGTATTTTGTATCGTAAGAGCCGAATAATCATATTCAATTTATGATTTTGAAGTTAGAGTGGTGTAAAGAAAATAACAATTCCTCGCAACGAGTTCGTTTTGTTCGTCGAAAGCGAATTCCACGTTGTGCACCTCTTCCGTGTACGTGTTATCCCTTTAAAGCACGCTTTTTGTTGCTATTTGTTTATAACAATTTTGCAACAAGCAGAACTAGAAAAACCAACCACTGCATCTGTGGCTTCCTGGAATAAGTAACACGCTTATAAGTGACAAATTTTTTAAAATCGATTTAACGCACATATTTTTGCACATTTAAATATTTCTTTATTATAATCAGAACAGAAATTAATAATGTGTACTCCTTTTCTCCAAAGAGGATAAAGAACTATAAACACATACCTGCAATGTTTCCATTCAAAATATAATTAAAAAATATATAATTAAAAACTACGAATTTGCAGGATATAGAAGTGGTACCGTGAAACAGTTACGAGTAGCATATGATCCTCATACTTTATTTAACTATAATATATTTATCCATTCGCATAGCTTGTATGATGATTAGATTGATTCAATTTTTCATAATTTATAAGGAATAAAAAGTTACCGGAAAACAATATAACTATCATCCCCCCCTCCCTCCCGAAATAACCATACACATAAAAGTTCGTTTCTGAGACTGACCGCTTACCGATTTAGTAATTAAGTTATGTTATTTAGATATGAAATCAGATATGCCGTTTTATATTTAATATCATTGGTCTCTTCAATTACCACTGGAAATTTAAAAACTCGATTTTCCCGAAACCATGAAAAGTGCAGATGTATGCTTATTCCGGGATGCCACAGATATGTAAATACTAATAAATTTAATTTTTATCAATAAAAATGCAGGTGAAAAAGTTGTCTCTGTAGAGAACATTGTGCATCAAAGGATTAACTGGAGTAATACACGGTGAATCACGAATAAAATTGTTTTTAATAAAATAACTCTTTTAAGAAGTAAATCAGTTTTAATTAGAAATTTAAAAAAATAATGTATTGATAAAATTCTTACCGGCGAACTGGGTGACACCATTTTCTGAAAGAAAAATATATATATATAAAATTAATTAATTGAACAATTCTAATAAATAAATATCAGTTTCGCTAATGTAGTATATACTAATAGTATTTTTCTGACTGAAGTTGAAAATCTGTTCCATAAACATCTAATAATTTATAATTAGCACAGGTATAGATGCTTTTACAGTTAAGGAATCAGTAAATACTACGAAATATATTAGGAAATTAAATCAAGCGGCAATATGACCTTCGAAAAAATACATGGGTTTGAAATTTGCATCGTTGGAGTACAACGAAACTTTAGAAAATTTTTTTTATTTTTATTTTTATATGTTAGATTTTCAATTTTCTCATGTGTTTAGCGTTTTATAGCATAACCCAACATCAAAATAAAGATTTCACTGTATCGTGCAAATTTTTAGCTGTTTTATTTATTTGTGAGAAATTATTTCGTTGCGTCCCAATGTTGCAAACTTCCTACCCATAAAAATACATGTGTATATAACCGACTTCTAGTATCAAAATAAAGTTAAGTTAATAAGCAATTTTACAGATTGTGTGTGATATCAAGTTTCAGTGGTAGATAAAAAGATATATTTGAAAATATTTCGGTTATTTAAAATATAAAAATCCTGCGTCACCTGCACATCACTTATTTAAATTCAATAATGTTTATAGTTAACTTCAATTTTACAGTGAATCGTCTACGCATTGATCCCCTTTCCCCCTCCAACATTGAGCCCAGGAAAATTAATAATAGAGATAGCTTAAATTATGAAAAATGGCATGGAAATTTGTTCAAATGGCAGCTACGTATGCGATACAAAATCGTCAAAAGATATTCTTGCTCAATAAAAGATGAAAAACATAATCTAATACTCTGAAATTTTGTATAACTGAAGTGTAGTATTTTTTTATTCTATATAAAAAATAGTAAATTACGCACCTAGGGAGGAAAACATTTGGACAGTCCAATTTTAATATGAATCTCAAAGTTTGTACGCAACTCCTTAATATACAATATTGCTAAAAGGCAGATTAAAATCTTTAGAGTTTATTTCTTTAGGAGCCCGTAAGTATTTTGGAAACCCCACTGAACTAGACAGCTGCTTATATAAATCCGGTCCCGACAATTCTTCGAAGGTTAACTAAATTATTAATGTTATATTTAATCGGTCACCCTGTTTAGAGGGTTTTGAAAGGAAAACATAAAAATGCTGTGTAAAAATTTCAAAACGATCTGATCACTGCAAGTGTGTTTTGTTGATTTTAGTTTGGCGCACTCTACGACGTGTGGCTCGCGACTTCAAACTTTAAAAGCGTTTTTCTCAAAACCACTTTTTCCGGTTGGCGTGCACGATTTCTCAAAAAGTATTCTACCGATCATTACCAAATTTTGACCACGTCTTCGTCACATGTATGGCTATCGTCGGAACTAGGATTACGTTAAAATTTTAATTATAACTATATTTATCAACATAAAAAAGAAGCAAAAAAAACACGATTTTTTTTAACAGCCGGCATTTTGTTATTTTTGCATGAAACTTAATTATCTTAGTTCCGGAAATAGCCACAGTCCTACTGAATCTAAATTTTTTGAATTTTGAATTTCCGATGATTTCTCGCTTCAAAGCACGCACGCCATCAACATCCGTTTTTTAGAGACGCTCAACGGTTGTTACAGTTGCACATAAATAAACAATGTAAAATTAAAAAAAAAAATTGTTTCCTATACCTTAAGAATGCCTTTATTAAACTCAAAAAGATTCATATCGATATCTATTATAGAAACTATAAAAAAAATTCATAAATATAGCTTAAATTTTAAGCGTGTAAAATGGTATGGACACTTAATTCCAAAGTTTCAATTCGATAACTAATTGACTTTTTTCTATTACAAATTTATATATATATAAGTAATAAATATTGTAAAATAAAAAATAAATATTAAATAAAAATTTCGAAAAATCTTCGGTTTATGTGTAATGCCAGCAATGACGTTTGAAATGTAATTTCTAAGACTAAACTTATTTAAAAGTATATTTGAATTTATAGATATCGATTCATGATTAATTTAAGTGTTAATTTTTCTATAATAGGTAACATAAACGCGACAATTCCACTAGCAAATCTGCAATATACTGCTCATTCAAATAACTGAATTAAATAAAAAAAAATTATAGTAATAAGTTGAAAAAAGCAAGAAATTGTATGAATTAATTAACTCAAAGTATTGACACTTGAATATCGCGTAAAATGTAACCAACATTTAATCTTTATCAATTGATTAAATTCTACAGTTGTGTAGCTTTTGAAAGGAATATTTTAATTGTAGAATGTATTTTTGTAAGTTTTATAATATTCTGCTACTTTATAAGAATTTCGAGTTAAAATATCAATTAGTTTTAGTGTGAATTTTGAGGTTAAAGTACTTTAATCTAAAAAGATTGTTAAAAATTTACACAATAATAAATGAATATTTTGTCTTGTAACTTCTACAGTGAGTGATAGAATGCACAAGTAGTAGTGGCTGCACTCTTCACGCAATTTCAATTTAATGCATAATTTTAGATATTTATCGTGAAATTGTAAAATTTACTCGAGAAATGAAAATGATAGTTAGCTAATAGAATAATTTTTTATGTTTAGTTAACTATTTATATATTTTAATTGTAGCAGTAACTATAGCAAAATTTAATTTTATACCACTCTAACCTCAAAATCACAACTTCGGTATGATTTTTCGGCGCTCGTGGTATAAAATACTGTTCGAAACTCGTACAAAAGTCGATTATTTGGCTCATGTGATTTTTTCGCTCGTGTAAAGTCACATGAGCAAAATAATTGACCCCCGCAACCGTGTCGAAATGTACTATTAAGAACTTGTAATTGGGAGAATATGGGAACGTTGGAGACAGGAAGAGCCCTCTGATGTCCAAGTCTATCCTCGCGTGCTACCCCCCCCCCCTGCCTATATGGACGCCGAGACGCTTATACCGTAGAATGAGACTGTCTACGTATCAACGTTCTTTTCAGATTCAGTATACTTTTGCCTTCTTGATATTCATGTTCAAAAACCTATTTCTCGTTCAAACTTAATTTAGGTATTGACTCTACTACCATTTGTCCATAGCTACCGACTCAATAGTGCAAACATGAATCGAGTACTTTTTTGAAAATTTTATTACTGTTCACAACAATGTTTCTAGTATATCGAGATACACTAAAAGTCACCCAACCATCGATTTTATTAAATGAGGACGAGTTTTGAAAAGATAGATGAAAGAGTACAAATTAAACAATATAAAAAAAGTAGTTTACACCCGCCACATCGGCGACCTACGTAATAAACATTGATGTGCACTTACCAGGTTATTCATTTTCGAACCAATCGAAAAATAACTGGCCGGCAGTTGATTCACGTCACAGGCAGGGCACGGTGAGCCGGGATGCAAACGCGCGGGCGGGCTACTCTCTTCTGGCGTGAATCAGGCCTTGAGTGAGAGAAACAGAACTTGTAAGTGAGCGAGTGCGAACGACGCGACGCCAATAAGACGACGCGGCAGAAGCACTTGGAGAGAGAGAGACGCAGAATGGTGGGGGGAAGTAGAGTCGGAAAAAAGAGAGAGCGTTACCGCCGCACCGCATGCGTCGATAAGCCGACACCTCCACAAGTTGGGCTTATCGAGGCAGCAAACCGCTTGCTTGCGACGTATATTCCGGCAATATTAATACTGATATATCGTTCAACAATGAGCCTCAGTTTTTACAATGAACCGCAGGTCAAATCGAAGTCGCGCAAGTAACAAAACAAGGTTGCGGCATGTCCTCCACTTTTCCTCTCTCCCTCAACATTTTGCTGGCTTGGCGATGACCTATCGCCAGAAAATTAACGTCCTCGCGCCACATTCTCGTATCATGCGTACTTACGAGTCAGCCTGACTTGTGCGAAGAAATCCAACTTGTCGCACTTTTACGGAGCAAAGAACTGCGCGTGCAGCTACGCCAAAGACACACACAGAGAACTGCCGCCGCCGGAGACTCGAAGAGGTAGACAAATGGCGCCGCCGGAAATCCGTCCTTGTGAGTCGCGGCCGCCCCTCTGCGATCGCGTCGATCTCTCTCGTTGCTCGTTGGGAGAGGGAGTAAAGTGGCGCGACAGGTGCTCACCGCCACGACCCGGCAATCCAAAAGCTGACCGCCCCGTTTCTCCCTTGTCAATTTTGTCGATAGTTACATTGCCCTTTTACTCATTACCGGAATATACGCACACGTATTTTTCAGAAACAGATGACTGTACATGCTTAGCCTGATTAAAATATTTTCTATAATTTATTATATGCAGCTTACAATTCTTATTTATAGAACAAAACATGACGAGCATTAAACGTCAAAATACGTCATATAATCAGAGAGCGCGTACGTGGAAGCGCGCGGTTCATGGCGATTCAGTCATTAAGCTGCCTCTACACGGCGTGCCGCGACCCGCGAGCCGCTATTGCTTTCTCTTTCTCTCTTAGAGGATTTCGTATATCTATCTTTGTCTAGGGAACGCGGCTCGCGGCTCGCGGCTCGCCGTGTAGAGTCAGCTTTAGAGTGAATGTACATAAACGCTGAGCTTCGTTCGCTGCTCTGCGCCTTCGCCGCGCCGCGCTGTGGCTAAGCTCCACTGTGCTGGACAACCTCGCAGCTTGCAAAGCTGATTGGTTCATAATTAAATCTCAACCAATTACAGCCACGATCCAAAAGAACAGTCAGCGAGGCGCAGCGCGGCGAAGAAAAGGCGCAGAGCAGCGCAGCTCAGCGCGGCACTTATGTACATTCACCCTTATCGAACCCAAAATTCATTCGAATCTATTTCAAGTCTCAGTTGCAGCATACTACCGTTAAAATTTAATGTCTACAAGGCTTTCAAAACTCTGTTTTAGAATTACTCTAGCTAGATTACAAATTTTTCATATTTATGATATATATATATATATATATTGCTTAAGGGGCTTTGTACATAAGCGCCTCGCTGCGCCTCGCCTCGCCTCGCTGTGCGCTCCAGCGTTCCAGTTATATCGTTCCGTTCCTACATATGTATATATAAATTAATAGATGTTTTAAATAGAAGATAGGAACGAGACGTCACGATGTCGATAGACTACAGCGAAGCGAGGCGAGGCGCTTATGTACAAAGCCCCTTATGCTGATGGAAATTGGACGTCGCCGGCGATGCTAGCGTCGGAACGCCGCATGGCAATTCACAATTGGCAAACGATCAAAATGTTAGGGAGTGTCCACAAATGATCCGTGGCGTGCTGTGCGGTACCGTGACGTGCTGGTGCGTACAGTACCGTGCCGTGCTGTGCGTAAATAGAGTTGTCCATCTGTTAATTCTCTATAGTTCTGATTTAAATTAGACAAATTGAGAAAGTTAAAAGTATCATAAAATATTAATTAAAACACTTTTCAATGTTATTAATATTTTAAAAATAAATTATTATTATTGGTTTTTGCACAAAACCAAAAACAAAATATAGCATGCGTTGAAACCTAGTCATAAAGTTAATATTTTAAAACAGTAACTTTAATTGAAAAATGCTCTTCATTAAAAGTAATAAAATATTAAATAAAAATAAATATAATAATTATATAAAATTCCACATTCCCGTTTTTGCCCCGAGAGGGAATGTGGTACTTTGGGCCCGGCGCACAGTGGGATAAATTTAAAAAATGTGGACAAAAACAAATAACTCACTATGAGAAGAAGATAGAAATATGAATCCAAAAAGCTTGTAATCTTGAAGTAATACTGAATACAGGAAAAAAAATCCGATTCTAGCTCTGCGAATTTTTAATATTTTTCAACGCGCGACATCTTAGTTTTTTCGTCTTTTAGGAGAAAAATAGAAAATACAATTCGCATCTAGAAGTTTTTTTAAGATTAATGCTGAAAACTTCGCAAATTGTATCTTTGACCTTGAAATACAAGGTAAAAAATATTTTTATCACAGATCGGATTATTTTTCCTGTATTCAGCATTACTTCAAGATTACAAGCCTTTTGGATTCATATTTCTATCTTCTTCCTATCAGAAGATATTTGTTTTTGTCCACATTTTTTAAATTTATCCCACTGTGTGCCGCAATAAACAATAAATCTTGTTATTACTTTTTAATTGTTAATTGATCAAAGTAGAAATAGTATTTTCTTTAAAACTATATGAAATTGATCGAAATTTTTAAATTCAAACCTTAACACTGGCCCCAACTTTATTTCATAAACAGCTACCAACATAAAAAAAGTAAACCGTACTAAGTATATAAATCATGCATCTTGTTTCTGTTACGGTCTTTCCACACGAGACGCTTGCTGATTGACTAGAATCTCGTATATTTTCAAAAGTGAACCAATCCATTAAATGGATCTACAAGAAACGTGGCGCACTCGATGCACACGTCGCCCACGAAGCAATATCTCGTGTGGAAAGGCCGTTTCTGTCGAATGTCGATGCTAAGCTTAATTTGATACTCAGTTTCCAAACATGATTATATACACACAAAATTAAAATTATTGTGTAAATTTTAGTGACTTAAAATTATTGTATTTGTGAAAGTGATAATAAAGAATCTGTTAAAAGATTAATTATTACAGTAAATTTTAATTAGGTATATTTTTTATTTTACCCCGACATGATTTTATATATCTATTATTCATAGGTTAACCTTTTTGTATAATTAATAAATTTTTTTTAAAAATTTATGTTACAATTTTTTGTTTAATTTTTATTTATTTAAATGATTTTGTTTTGTTAAATAAAAATCACTTATAAATAATCATTATATACTGTAAAATATTTAATAATTAACATTCATCTTAACCAAATATTCATTTCAGGTTTTTTTTATTATAAATTTATGAAAAATGACATCAATTATTAAATTACATGCTATATCAGGAGCTTTAGATGAATCACCACCTTGCTACATTTTGCAAGTAGATGAATTACGCATTTTATTGGATTGTGGATGGGATGAAAATTTTAATCAAGATTTTATTAAAGAATTGAAAAGGTATTTACTATTTTTAATAAATCATTTTGTTTTATATATGTGTATTAATTTTCTATTATTCTTAGGCATGTTCATCAAATAGATGCTGTTTTATTATCATATCCTGATCCATTACATTTAGGTGCTTTGCCTTATTTAGTTGGTAAATGTGGTTTGAATTGTCCTATATACGCAACAATTCCTGTTTATAAAATGGGGCAAATGTTTATGTATGATATATATCAGGTAAATTATTTATAAAAATAGAATTTATGTAGCAGATTAAAGTTCAGTGTTTTGGTAATATTTAAATATCTTTTTTAGTCCCGACACAATATGGAAGATTTTAATTTATTTACTCTTGATGATGTTGATGCAGCTTTTGACAAAATTGTGCAATTAAAATACAATCAGAGTATATCAATGAAGGGTAAAGGATATGGAGTTACTCTAACACCTTTACCAGCTGGTCATATGATAGGTGGAACTATATGGAAAATTGTAAAATTTGGTGAAGAAGATATTATATATGCAGTAGACTTCAATCATAAAAAAGAGAGACATTTAAATGGTTGTGAGTTAGAAAGATTACAGAGGCCATCGTTACTAATAACTGACAGTTTTAATGCTACTTACCAGCAAGCTAGGAGACGTACAAGAGATGAAAAACTGATGAGTAAGTAGTAATAATAAGCTAAAGATTAAATTAAGTTAACAAAATTTTTGTTTAAAACTTTTGCGTTGACATAATCCGTATATGGATTATAAATTTTTTTTCTTACTGTGAGGTATAACCAACATACATCTCATACCTTTTTTATTCCTTTTCTATTTTTTATTATTGTAGCAAATATTCTTCAAACTCTTCGTGGTGGAGGAAATGTTCTTGTAGGAGTTGATACTGCTGGTAGAGTTTTAGAATTAGCACATATGTTGGATCAATTGTGGCGTAACAAAGAATCTGGTTTACTTGCATATTCTTTAGCACTGTTAAATAATGTCAGTTATAATGTTGTTGAATTTGCAAAATCACAAATTGAGTGGATGAGTGATAAATTGATGAAAAGTTTTGAAGGCGCAAGAAATAATCCTTTTCAATTTAAACATTTACAATTGTGTCATAGTATGGCAGAATTGAATCAAGTTCCCAGTCCAAAGGTGAGAGCAATATGATTAACCAGAGAATAAGCTTATGTATTTTTTTATTTTAAGTTTTAGCTTATTTATCATCTCAATATTTTTGTGTTTTTAAATATAAACAATGAACTGTCAAAATTTTTATAAAAATTTTCAAATAATTTAATATGTACTATGTAAAAAGTTAAAAAATATATATTGTACAATAATAGATTGCAAAGATATTTTTGTACAAAAATCTATAAACTAATAAGAAGTCGTTTTTAAAACATCCTTTATTTATTTGTTATTAAATAATTAGGTTGTATTAGCTAGTACTCCAGATATGGAATGTGGATTCTCTCGTGATTTATTTTTACAATGGTGTAGTAATCCACAAAATAGTATCATAATAACGAGCAGAACTTCTCCAGGTACCCTTGCTAGAGATCTTGTAGAAAATGGAGGAAATAGAAATATAACTTTAGAGATAAAAAAGAAGGTAAAATTAGAGGGATCTGAACTAGAAGAACATATGAAAAAAGAAAAACTGAAGCAAGAGCAAATGAAACAAGAAAAAATGTACAACTTTAATAATTACTGCATATTTTAATTGTTTTTTTACATCAAATACACATTAAAATTTTTTAGGGAAACTGCTGATGTTAGTTCAGAGTCTGAGGATGAAATAGAAGTTGGAGGTGGTAGAGGAAAGCATGATTTACTTGTTAAACAAGAACATAAACCAGGTTTTTTCAAACAAAGTAAAAAACAACATCCTATGTTTCCTTTTGTAGAAGAAAAAATTAAAGTAGATGAATATGGAGAAATAATTAAGTAAGTTTTTTATTCATACATTAACAGTGTTGTGATTTAATGGAAACTTGTATAAATTTTTATCTGTTCAATAGGCCTGAAGATTACAAAATAGCAGAATTACCTCAAGAAACTGAAGATAATAAAGAAAATCTCGAAATTAAGCAAGAAGAACCAATTCAGCATCCAGAAAATACTAGTGATATTCCAACTAAATGTGTACAAACCACTCGTACCATTGCCGTCAATGCTTCTGTAACATACATAGATTTTGAAGGAAGGTCTGATGGTGAATCTTTGCAAAAAATTCTTGCACAACTTCGTCCTCGAAGAATTGTTTTAGTCAGAGGATCTCCCAAAGACACAGAATTGCTTGCTCAACAAGCTCAGAATGTTGGTGCACGTGTGTTCATTCCTGCTAGAGGAGAAACATTAGATGCCACTACTGAAACACACATTTACCAAGTAATTATCATTTTTAACAATTTTTTGTATCTAGTACAATTAACTTTTAGAAGATGTGTAATAATATAAGCCCACTCGAAATTTGTAGACTTATATATATACTATAAGTTATAATTTTCATTTATATAATTCCAATAAATAATAATATTTTATTTCCTTAGGTTCGTTTGACAGATGCTCTAGTGAGTGGACTTAATTTTTCTCCTGGAAAAGGAGACTCAGAAGTAGCTTGGGTAGATGCTTTAATAACTGCACGTGATCAAGTTTGTAGAGATGTTTTTATGGATAATGAATCAGAAGATTTGATCGATAGAACAGAAAAGATACTTACTTTAGAACCATTACCTCTTAATGAGGTAAACATATAAATCGATTTTTCTAAATTGAAATATGCAGAACTTTTGTTAACACTGATATATTTTTAGGTTCCTGGACATCAAACTACATTTATTAATGAACTAAAACTATCAGATTTTAAACAAATTTTGAATAAATCTAATATTCCATCAGAGTTTAGTGGTGGTGTTTTATGGTGCTGTAATAATACTATTGCAGTCAGAAGGGTGTGTAACATTTTGAACTTTTTTTTTCTTCTAACATTTAATTTATTGTTGATATCATTTTTCTAGCATGAAGCAGGAAAGATTATTTTAGAAGGTTGTCTTTCTGAAGATTATTACAGAGTACGAGAATTGTTATATGAACAATATGCAATAGTATAATCAACTGATAGTGTAAAGAGCCTGTAAATATATGTATACATAATTTTTAATTACTAAAATCATTGTAAGGTAAAAAGTAGAGACTTTAGCAAATAATAATTAATTTTTATACATTATACTTTAAGAAAAATACAAATGTAAAAATATTGAAATTCAACCATGGAACAATGATAAAAAATTAAAATTATACATAAATTAATTTTGTTTTCTAGTAAGCTTAGTCTTGTATAAATTTTTTAAATACAAGTATTTTTTATAAAATGCTTATGCATTGATATTTATTTGGATTATAGTGTTTCAAAGGTAGACCAATCAACTCTTAAAGTCTGTTACCAAAGCATAGATAAACTCCCATGTAATTTATTGATTTGACTAATTTAATTATTTATACGAAAAAATCAATTTACGCTAAAATAAGTTACATATAATGACCTAAAAATTTTACTTTTAAAGTAATAGAATATTATAAAACTTAGGGGATTGCCCTCTCGATTTTCTTTAACATTAGTTGTAGGCTTTTTAAAATATAATTTTCGGTAATATCTTTATTATAACATCAAAATTCTTGAACGGAAAACTGTACTTTTTGACTTCACAGGATCACAAAAAAAAAATGGTCTATACTTTTTTCTTGACTATCATACCTCGAAATGTTTTGGCCTCCTCAACATAAATCCGGTGTCAGAATTGATCTATCATTAAGATATGGAGATATCTGAAATATGAGATATAAAGATATTTCAAAATTTTTTTTAATTTCTTCATTACATGAATGTATACACTTAATTTGTCCAATTTTTATTCTTTTGCTTAAAAATACAACTATTGAAACAATGGGGAGGGCAACCCATAAATTAAAACACACATCACATAATGTTTTCCAATGTTTTGCTGTACTTGGTTGTCAGCCTCTTCAGGGAATCTGATATAAACATGTTAAAACTGTATTAAAAGTTATTGTAGTAATAACTACATGGTCAAAATTAATGTCCATCATTCCAATAGTTGTATTTTTATTCTAAATATGGAGGGTAGTCAAATTAACTATATTATTTTATTCTTTTGCATTTAGAGTGTAATTCTCATCCACTTATTTAAAAATAACTATTAAATGATCGTCGTCTCTGATAAAATTTATGAAATCAATTAAAATTGAAAAGCCCGCGCTTATGAATCTGTATTATCTTATTAAACTACTCCAGCTTTTTATACTATTTGAGGTGCAATAATTATATTCATACAATAAAAAGGTACCGTTCTATGAATAAATGTAGAAAAAAGAATATGACCTGTTCAACCTGTAAAACTCAACTCTGGTTTATATTTACAGCCCTACAGTTAACTAGTGCATACTAGAAGTGATTTGATTATTAAAATATGAACATAAAGTAATTAAAATACTGGTTATTCATAGGAAAATGCAATATATATATATGATGATGATGATGATGTATATAAAGACAATGCGGGGACAAAGTTCAGAGCCGATGTATATATTTATATATCATTATATACATTTTTAAAGATGGTTCTATAATGTTTAAAAACGACGTTAAATATAAAAAATTTTTTAATAACTACATCGTATACTATAACACTATTAATCGCGTAAAATTACCTGAAAAAATTAATTAAAATATGATTATAAATATAACTAATTTATTTACAAAATAGACCAAGGTAAGGTCCTTTGATCCTTTTTATCCCGAAATATAGTTATTTTCTAAAAAAACCTTGCGAGTAACTTTTTTGGAGACCGGTTGATAGTTTTTGATGGGGTAAAGCGCAAATTACTTGTAATACACCCACCTATGGTATCAAGCTATGGATTTTTAAAATTTTTTGATTAAATATATTAAAAAAAAAATTAAAATTAAAAAAAATAAGAACGAAAAAATAGTTTTCTATATAAAAACCGTATTTAATCAAACATTAAAAAAATTCAGGGTGGCAATTTACTCGTGCTCTGGACTGGCCAACTCTTGACCTCCCTTGTTGTGTAATATACAATTAATTCATTTTTTCAGTTGATTTTGATTTCACAGGCCAATATAGGTGCAAGACCGCCTTAAGTAACGAAAAAAATTGTTCGTGACAAAATTTAATTATTGTCAAAGTAGATACCCCCATCTAATAATATTTATTAAAACACTGGAATCTAATAATTTTTTTTTGTTCTTAGTTCAATTTCAGAGGAAGATACCAATATAAAAAGTGGATAATTACCAAGACAAGACCTACAGATGTACGTCTAATCGTTCATAAGCATGTGCGTGCTTTTTACAAACAAAAGCACTCTATAGATTTTAATAATTTTTTATTTTTATATTGGTACCTCTACGTGAAATTGAACAAAAATCAAAATAAGATTTTTCAAATTAAAATTGGATAGAAATTACGAAAGATTCCAGTGTTTTATTGAATATTTTTAGGGGGTGGTACAACAGTTGAATTTCGTCAAAAACCATTGTTTTCGTTACTTAAAGTGACGTTTTTTCAAGTTATGCTATTACTTATGTTATAGTATACGAAGTAGTTATTGTTAAACATTTTTATATGTAACGCTGTTTGTGACAATGGAAAATGCAATAGAAAAAGCAGCCTTTTATGTATTTATTTTATTATTATAAAATTTGTTTATTAATTTGCCCATATTGCTTCACAAATTAAATATTAACTATCAATAAGAATAATAATAATTAAAAAATAATTAAATGCTATATTATTTGAATAAATTATTAATTTTTCATAAAATAGTTAATTATAAAAAAATTAAAAATAAATATACAATACAATTGCCAAAATCCTAAGAGTAGAGCATATATATGTAGGTTTTTACAAAAAATTGCCTATAACTTGTCTGAAAAAAATAACGAAAAAAAATATTGAAACATACCTCTAAAAACTGATTTTCTTATTCTATAGCTAATATAGTCCACGAAAATGATTTTTTTACATAGGATATCGGGATAATATTATATAAATAAGCGGTTTCTTGTTATTTTTACGAACATAATATTGATATTAAATGATCTGATAATAAGATTTGCTTACAAGTTTTTTACCACTGAAAAGTAGACCAGATGAACTTTCATTTCCTTTTTTAAAATTGAAAAAAGTTGATTCTTCGCAAAATTACGCAAAAAATGCAGTGCAATCCCTAAAATTGAATGGTCGACTGCGTGCATATTTTGTCGCCTTTTCGATAGTCAACTTTGATCTTCGATAACATTCAACATTTTTCAGCTTTAAAAAAAGTAAATAAAAGCTCATCTTCTCTACTTTCCAATATTAAAATGTGGAAAGTAAATCCGGAATTATTATGCGATTATTTAATATCAATATCATGGTAGTGGAAGTAACAAGAAATCGCTTATTTTGCATTCCGAGCTTGAAAGATGAATTGTAACTTTCTGAAAAATACTATCCCGATTTCGTACGTAAATAGTATATTACACACCTAGACCAGTAAAATAAGAAATGTCTCAGATCAATGTAATTGTCGTACGAGGCGAAGCCGAGGTTGACAAACATGAGATCTGAGGCTTTCTTTTTTACTGGCCATAGTCTGTATACTATTTTTCTGCTCGAAGTTGCCGGAAAGCGGCAACTTCGTTTCGCGCAGCGGCCCCAAAGTTGGTGTTTTCTGGCTGAAGGGCAGAAAAAAATTATTTTCGTGGACTATATTAGCTTTAGAATAAGAAAAATGAGTTTTTAGAGGTGTGCTTTAACTTTTTTTTTCGTCATTTTTTCAGACAAGTTATAGACAATTTTTTGTGAAAATCTACATATATCTCATTGTTTATGTCATTCATAATTTATAAATCGTTGTAAATAATATGAATCCCGGGCAGAAGTTGAACTTCTTTGGTTTTGTGGTAACGGCTTTTTCTGCTTCCCTATTCCGGAGTACAAATTCATCTAGGCCGGTCGAAATGATGATCTATAAACCGTATCTAACCGTATCTAAGTATAGGCAAATAATTATTCAAACCTCGACATTATATGCTCCTATTTTTTTTAAGTATCATCATAATGGTACTTTCAAATTTAGGAGTCTAGCAAATTGACAGTGTGCTCAATAATTATTAAAAAAAATTCAGGCTAAAGCTGCCGAGTTTTTAAAAACGAGAGTAAAACTATTCATATCACTCAAGTTATTTAATTTTGTCATTTTTTCATGCGAATATTGTTACTGTTAAATATTTATTTACTTCGATAACAGGATCATGATAATTTGCAGAATTTAGTGAACTAAAGGTCTTATATATCCTGTATTTTTCTTATTTTTGATAGTTCTTTTTATAGATACAAATATTTACAAATATGTGACAATAAGAAATGGGAGTTAAAAAAAAAACATTTATTTATATCCAGTATTACATAAACCAGTCTGTAATATTATATATTAAACTACAAGGACACAAGTACGACTGTCAGTTTTTGGGTAATAAAAAATTCATTTTCCAAAGTATAAAATTTTATCGTAGAATTAGATTTAACATTTAATTTAACATATAAACGTCGGGATTAGGCAGAATGATTGAGCTCTGACTTGCTAAAATATGCAGGTATAGGCAGTTGCGCGATAATGAATAGAATTGCGACTAACGGTTGTCTGTGACGCTATATTTGGGATAATAATGGCGTGGTCCGGGCTGCTATCCGGCATGCGCACGCAATCAGCTCAAATGAGAGCATTACGTATGGACGTCGCGTGGATTCGTAAGGTTGCGTGTTCGTGCACAGCCGGCAGTCAGTAAACCGCATCTGTCAGCCGATGGCGGCGGCACGCACGTGCGCGCACGCGCGACTGCCGGCTTACGTCAAGATTTAAATGCCCGCGCCAAAACCTACTGCTCCCGCCGTGCGGCGTGCACGCGAGTGTCGGCGCGAGCAAAAGCCACAACGGCTCAATGGGTTTCAGCTCGGGCTTCAATGCGGGAGGTCCAGGGCTTTAAGCATGGGTAGCCAGATTTTTTAAACCATTCATTTAAAGCCCCGATTTTCGGAAGTCTCGACAAGCTAGTTCTATAGTAGTTGGTATAGTTGGGCAGTTACTGTTCGTGCAATCAACTACGGGTTTTAAACGACAAAAAATTAAAGGTCAATCTCGATATAAAATCAACTTGGTATACCGTCTTCTCGAGCGAAAAACGCGGCGAGTAAAACAGAAGAGCGAGCCAATAGGGCATGATAGATGGAGATGCCGACAGTCGCAGCGGGCACCTCGGACTGTGTGCTCTCGGCTCCGACAGTACTATTTAAATGCCCACCTTTCCCCAGATCTCGCCTGCAACTGTATGCATGTTGTGCTTGTAAGCGCTGACTCCTCCGTATAAAAATTTCTACCTGCTTCCCAGCTGCTCCTTGCAGATGCATACCTTCGGGATCAATATAGAAAATGTGCGTGTATGTGTGTGTGTATGTGTGCAGGGGGGAGAGGGGTTGGTGTAGGTTCGTCGATAAGTTAGTCCAGTATTCGATGGGGAATCCGTCGGCTTTACGGAACGGGTTTTTTTTGCACACGGCAGCGTGGACTCGTGGGCGATGCTATGGCGGCCAAGCAATTTTTGCGAACGGAAAACTGCTGTTCCCAAGTTACCGGCGCCGGCCCGCGGCAGTCTGGGGGAAGGTGACGCCGGCTGCGACCGGCGCGGCGGGAGGAGAGGTGCGCGGCGCGGTGCAGGGAGCGCCGCGCCGGCAGGATCGTTTGGACGTGAACTCATTGGTCGGAAACCGGCGAACGATTCACACCGACACGAGCTTTTCGCCGGCCTTGTGCGCACGTGTGCGAGTCACAGCTCGCAGCCGCCGTCGAGCTACTATATAGAGTGAAAAGAGAGCGAGGGAGAGAGACAATAAGAGCGCAGGGACGAATCACTCGGCGGTTCTTCGCGACCCCCTTTTCTTTGGGCTCCTGCCGATGCTCCGGCTGCTTGCTGCTGCGCCGTGACAAGCATTGTGCCTTGGCCTCCACCTTTCCAACATTTGCCACATTTTCACCTTTTCTCTAACCTTTGCAGTACTCGCGACGTCTACTGTTTCATTTACGAACCTGACCTTTCTCAACTTTTCCCTTAGCTATTATACGTGCTTATTCGCAGCAATCAATGCCATGGATGTTTGCGAACAATTAAAAGCGTTTACTAAATTATTATACATGTCCATTTGTCGCATAAAATTAAGAATTTCAGCCTGGTACTTCCCCTTATTTCCAATAATTAATCATTTGTTATTGGTATTGTATTCTTAAACATTTATTATGTAGGTGATAAAGCCGAAAGAGAAAAATTATAATTGAGACGGGCCGATGATAGGAAGTGACTAAAACTAGCGAAATTTTTCCAAGAATAGCGCGGGAGCCAGTTGATTTTTCAGAAGCGCCGAGCTCGCTCCTATATGTATACGTGTCCTACAACGGGCACACAGCTGAGAGGCCGTGAAAGAGCGGCAGAGCGAAAGAAAGGGCCGCGCTGATCCGTAGAGGAAAAAAGCCGGTGCTCGAACAAAAAGACTACAGTGCATCAGCAGAGCGAGAGCAGTAAGCAGGCGTTTAGAGTACGCGCTCCCCTCATAGGAGAGCAGGAGGCAAGCTCCAGTTGGCAAATTCGCACGGTCCTGGCGCTCCTCTGTTCCGTTTCTCTCGCGCCGGCGCGAGACGCCGGGGCAGGTTTCCCCGTGGTGTGTGCCGACTCACACATGTGCGCATGCAAATCTACACAGGTATGTGTGTGCGGCGAGCCGGCGTCGTCGTCCTCGTCCTCCCCGAGCGCGACAGCCCGAGTCCCGACTCGCGTCTCGCGCGTGCATGCACGGGCGCGTCGAAGGCCGCCGAACCCAGCCGACGGATCACGGAACTCACGCACACAGTCGCGTGCCGTATTTTGTTTCGCGCCGCAGCGCTCGCCCCTCACTCTCGCTCTCTCTCTCTCTCCCTCGTTCGCCCCGATGTTCCCTCTCTATCTCGCGCGCGCGCGAAAGTAGCGCACGTACGTGTGGTGGTTGTGTACGCGCCGGCGGCGGGCGGCTAGCGAGCTTCCAGCGGCGGCGGCAAGGCCGAGACAGAGACAGAGACGGAACGAGCTATACGTCTACTCGACGGTGGGTCGGCCAGAGGAGCGCAGAGAGCAGCCGTGCAGCAGCTAAGCAGGAGCAGCAAGTGTGTGCGTGTCAACTACCTCTACCTTCACTGCTCTCCGGCATCGTTGTCATCGACGTGCTCCTCGTCCGATTTCTCTATCTCTCTCATTTCTCTTTCCTCTCTCCCTTTTTCTCTCTTTCCGCTCCACTCCAGCCTTCCGGTGTCCGAGGAATTTCAGCCGGCGCCGAGATAACAAGGATAACTGCGGGCTGAAGGTTCGACTGTTCGCGAGGAAACGGAAAAGTGCGGGCAAACATGGCTGGTGAAAAGCGCAGCGCCCCCGAGGCCGAGGAGCTCACGCGTGAAGAGTCTACGATCCTCCTGGACATCATGGGTACAACTACTGCTCATAATTTCATCGAGGTATTTACACAATTTGCCTTATCTGCATGCTTCTACTAGCGAGACGGGAAAATGGCCCCGCAGGCACAAAGAGCCGCGCATGGCGCCGGCGGTTTCGCGGCCTCGCCTTGTCGAGTGAGCGACGACGCGCCGCCTGATTTTCGCTGCTTTTTCGCTTGTACCCCGGGAAGTACACTTCATTCAACCGTCATACTGCATGAATAATGATAGACAAGCATCGAGGAATGAACTTACGGAGTTATTTTTATTTTATGTGCCCATTTTTTTCCAAGTCTGAGCCATTTTTTTTTCGCAACGGTGGAGGTGAAAATGCCGGCTGCCATACACAACAGCGCTTCAGCTTACTGGATTGTTTCTTGCGCTTGTTGTATCGATCGCGCTTTTCATTTATTTAATAGTTTTTTTTAGTTTTAAGCAATTTACTTGTTTATGAGACTAAATATAACAAAGCACGTTATCAAGATTTATTTTATGTACTTATCAAGAGAATCACGCACAGACGCGGAAAAACCAGAAAAATTGTAGTTTTTCTGTCTGCGAAAAGTAGCTCTCCCGTCATGCATTTTCGTGAACATGAAGGAGGAAAGGATAGAGGAGCCATTTCTGTGTCTAACGGTTTCCGCACGAGATGCCACCCCTCCTTCCTTCACTCTCCCTCTCTATTTTCTCTTTTTCTTTTTTCTTTCTATCTAGTTACATTTCCGTTGGAGTTTTTTGCACATTTTTCTTTATGTATGAGCCTTACGATTAAATTTTACTCTACTCCTCCCCCCTCTTTCGCTCATCCAATGATTCTTTTTGTCATTCTACGAAGCAAACAAAGAGCTGCTGAAGATGCGACGCGAGCCCTTCTTATATATCTGTGTGAAGGGAAAAAATTCAAATAATTTTTTATTTCTTAGGCCTGGGGGCCTCGTGCATTTGACTTCACATTATAGATATGACTTTTCCATACCGTAAAATTCCGTAGTGGATCGTATGGTACGTTGCAATGGAATAATATGAAACTATATATAATGCTGTGGAGCTCGCATGGTTGGTCGACACGGTGCTCACAGGAGGAATGAGAGAAAAAGTACAAAATGGGGCTCTTGTTTCTAGGCGGAAGAAGACTTATATTCAGTTTCGCTTTTTAAATCGTTATATACAAGAATATCTTTAATATTTATAAAGACATAGGGAATTCAATATATTAACACCATTTATTCGTTTTCATTCCCCAATAATCGTAAATTGCATTTTTCCTTACATTCCAATTTTTCATTAAAATAGAAAATTAGTGACTTCAAATTTCATAGAATATCTCATTATTTTACAGGATACACTTTTCCAATACGTACGTGACTTCTTGAAGAAACACATCGATGAAAACTGGAATACTGAAGAATTTAAGACAGATTTTGCAAAACTAAAAGAACAGGTACGTCATATTTGAATAACAATACTTTTAATTTTGGATAAAATAAACCATTTCTTTTCATATTTATAAAACTATTTATTTTCGTTAATTTATATTTACCAATCAAAGAACAGTTTTAGTGTTATATTCATTGTAAAACGATATTTCACAGGTTTGACAATTTTGTAAAATATTTTATGCTAATTACAATATTTAAATTTGAAAACCTCGAAAACTATTGAAGCATAACACTGTAATTTAAAGGTAACAAAGGTAAAACATCAAATTTTAAATAATCTTGTCTTTCTGAAGTTCATGGACAAAAATTTCTAGGAACACCAATTTATTACAATCATAAAAATTCTTCTGAAAGTCATAAGATTATTTGTTCTTTCATTTTTTTCTTTTTTTTTTTCTTTGAGATTTAACGGAAATACCTACAGTAATATTCGTCAAGTGCGATTATATTATACCATTAAAGCGATTAGGTAGTCGTTAAAAAAAAAAGAAAAAAAAAACATTTTTATGTGAGACTAATAGATGTAGATAATCGATAATAGATTTGTTTAAAACGTTTGATTCCGAGTTCAGCAGCAGCTGTCTGCTTTGTTGAGTAATCACTGTATACACATATGTTATACATGTGTATACATGTGTCCGCAAGGATATTCAAGGATATTTTTATATAAGTCCAAGAGATGGATTTGGAAATGTAAAAAATTTTAAATAATTATTCTAAGTGATCAAAATTATTACGTGAAAATATAAATGTTCCATAGTACTTAAACTATTGTCGACAAAATGAAATTCTAATTTTATTCTCCGAGTAATGTTAAAGGGACTTATCAATACTAAATTTGATAAACTTTTTTAATTTTTTTCAAAATAATCAAAATCTGTTAAAAGCAAGTTATAAGTTTTATATTTCGTACTCCGAAAGGGACCAGAAACCTCCGCTGAAATATTTTAGTTTCAAATATACTACTAGAAATATACTACTAAATTACTACTTTCCACACTACAGAAAAACATAAAACGATCAATATCTCATACCTTATTAAGTATCATTTTTATAAAGAAGCAAATTTACGAATTATTTATAATCGTGTACCTTTATCATTGTGTACTATTTTAGAAATATTTGTTCGTATACTTATTGTAAGAGTGGGTATATTAAAAACTTATATCGGTCTCAATCCACTAAAGGGTAGGGGATGCCGAATACAGACGAAGTTCTCCGCCGTATTAATCGCAACGTTTCTTATTTTCATTGGCTTTGTCAGATTACTATGTGTAAATCGCAACGTTTGATTAAATATTAATTGTTACTAGCTACATTCAACGGGCTTCGCGCGTATTGGTTTTTATTGTTTTATTTATATATTTTTTGAGGTTGTACGCACGATTCAGTTACTGTTAATTTAAAATTTTCTGACAATTTATTTAAATTATACGAAAATTACATAAATTTGATAAAGTAATCGGAATTCTCGACACACTGAAAATTGGGACTGAAATCTGGACAGTCATAAAAAACTATTAATACTGATTATTTTAATAATGATTTTAGCATATTAGTATTCTTTAAACTACTAATTAATGTTATCATGTTCATTGGAATCTCGAATTCTTTTCCATTCGTTGGAAAACACAAAACAATTTTTTGAGGTTAGGTTTTGTAGCGAAACGTATGTCCAGCTTTATGAGCCCTTTAGTTTGCTATACCCGAATTCGGTCAGATTTAATTTAATAGTTTTATGTAAGTTTATATTTTTTTATAAGTTTCGAGTACATCGCGTTGTCCCGATTTCACTTCCAATTTTGAACTGAGTATCCAGATTTAAAAGCCTCGTACATATTTTTTAAACTTTATTTTTTATTATAAAAAGGTGTAAAAATGAGTTTATCTGTATAAACGTGTGAAATTTATGCTTAATCAATGATAAAATGTCACCGTTTTGAACAAACTGGCTCATACAATTTAAAAATATCATTTATGACTATGCTGATAAACTGTCCCAACTTTGGGTACTTTACCTTAAATATATTAACGAGATTTTTCTTATACTATTTTAATTACTTAATATAAACTCGATAATTCAATCTTGAAAATTGAAACATTAGATACAGAAATAATCAAAACAGTCTTATTCTGATGACAGATTTATTTCATCACGTTTTTAAGAGGAAGATCAGATTTTTTTATATTCTGAGAACTGGCGCATATAGGTAAAATGCTATTATAAGACGTTGCAATTTTTAACATGCATTTTTATTTTTTAACAGATTGGTTTAAAATTTTATCTCTCTATGGATAATAATCGTAGCTATATAAGAGATCTCCTTAAAAAGTCATATTATAGGGTGATTGTGTGAAAACTATGTGAAAACTGGGAAATTATTAAAAAACTCCGAAGTTATTCAGTTATTTGCAAAATATATTAACAATATTATTGATAACTATATTTAAATTGGAGATAATTAATTTGATATTTTATAAAAAAGGGTTTAGGAGACAAAATCATTAAAGATTAATTTACACAGTAACAAAAGTTTTGAGTATTTCATTGAATGATTCTACTTGAACGAAAGGCTTATAAAGAATTTTTTGATCCTAAATTAAAGTTTTGGTTGTGAGGCGTTTCTTAGTAAGAGGATTACATGTTTTTAGGTATACTAAAGTTTAACCACGCATTTCTTTCTAACTTTGGAGGTTATATATTTGATTGCTTACACATTAATACGACGATTGTTCTCAAAAGGTTTATTTAAATTATATATAATTCTTGTATTAAAGCTTCGATATAATAATAATAATATAGTCATAGATATTACGTAGTAAAAATTAATTATTTATGATAGGTACATTCTTGATTATATTAAGCAAATCTTTAGAAAATTCAGAAAATTCGTTTGGTACCGCATATTTATGAGGATTAAAGATCAAATATTATTGGTCTAAAAATTCATAATTTATTAAAAATTGCATCTTAATTCTATATAAAAAAAAAATTATTTTGTTCTCATTAACCCTTTTAGGGGTAATTTAAGGTGGTTTTATTACAATTCAGAAATCAAATTAGTGTTACTAAAAACATTATTTCTATTCTTCAATATTTAAATATTATTTTTTAATGATAAATTATTAATTAATAATTGTTGAATTTTCATATATATTTCGTAGTTACTACATTAGGTTATCTAAAATTGAAGATTAAAAAGTTGTTTTGACTAGTAAATGTCATCAATCTATGACTTTTCACAAATTATCTCAAAAGATAACGTTGCGTTACATATTTTTTTTTATTCATCCCTAGTAAAAATTCGTCTATACGAAATGGCCAAGAAGTTAGAAAATGGCTAGTAAAACTAGCTAATCAATGGCTATGATGAAACG